>CABHPP010119639.1:0-11550 GCA_902168425.1 Peromyscus attwateri
CAGCAGGTTCCAATCTGCTCTGCAGAGCATCTCTGTCCGTATCCTTGACTGCCTAAATGGCCGGGAAAGCTTGCGGGAAGGTGGTTTCCAAGAGCTGCTGTCCTTACCTCACCCCCACAGCTCTGTTCTGCTCGGCTGATACAGTAAGTGTCCTCTCCTAGTAACCAGGCAACAAACACCAGCATCATACACTGAGCCTAGTCACTAACGTATCAGATGATGTTTTAAAGTTCAGCCCTGCCCCACTGGCCTTCTCTGATGAAAAGCCACCTGAGGTCACAGTACACTTTGTCCTCATCACTTTTCCCCAGCCATCTCCCAGATTCAGCTCATTCTCAGAGCCTCTTTATACAAAAATGTTCTTTTATTTCTTTGAATGGTTGCATTAAGATCATCATATGTCTTTGAATTGGTTATTCCAATATGCATCTAATATTCCTTGCAAACAGAAATGTATTTTCTATTTATACCCTTTGCTAAGTCTATATACCTATGTCATATGCATGCTGTTATGACTAGGTGCTCATCTTTCCAGGTATGTCTCAAGAGTACCCCATTTATGCTAATTTGTTCTCAGGAGACAAACAATACTCTTCATTTAACTGGTAGCCCATTAATAAAAAGACAATTCAAATTCATATTTTTCTTGCAGAGCTTAAGAAAAGAGCATAGGCTTTAGGACTGTAGAGATCAGTTCCCATCCCAGTGACCACATTTGTGTCACCTCAGGGAAGATACCCATGTCCACTGGGTCTCAATGTCTTTCCTTGTAAACTGGACAAATGCTTTTATGGGTCCTGGGGAAAGATACTATGTGAGTAGTCTCTACCCAGACCCTAAAGCAGTGTGCATTCCACTAATGACAGTTATCATTCAGGACAAGTTAGCAGAAGTGACAATTCTCCCAGTGAGTAATTCAAGCAGGTCACTGGACTCTGCTTCCTCAGCTCAGCACACACTGCTCCTGTGCTGGAATCTGTCCTTTACTCCTTATGCCCTTGTCCTCCAGATTCTTTGCCCAGTGACAGGCTGCTGCTCAGTCACCTTCACACTTTCCTGGCCATGGATTTCATTCCATTTTGCTGCTATCAGGGCTGCCCACCCCTTTGCTTGCACTTCACCCTCTCCCCTGCCAATGGCATCTCTGCCTTAGCCCATTTGCACCAATCTAATAGTCTCCAGGGGAACCAGCCCTGTCCACTTTGACCCCTGCTGTGTCTGCAGCCTTGGATTGGCATAGTGTGAGCTTTTAGTAAGTAGTGAATTAGTAGTAAATAGATGTGTGAATGAATGAATGAGTCATGAGACAGCTTTCTAAGGATTAAAAACCAAACTCCAAAGAAAGTGGGGGATAGTTACATTTATTATTTGGCATTCTTGTAATCACCTTTAAGTCTCCTTGAATTACTTATTTTAAATAATGAAGCCTGTTCCCAAAAGTTCTTAGTCTTTGCTTCTTCATCCCAAAGATGCTGTATGGAATTTTTCCTCAACTCTTCTTTCCAATGTATAGCTATAAAATCATGTTTGAAATCCTAATTCTTTTTTTTTTTTTGGTTTTTCCGAGACAGGGTTTCTCTGTGTAGCTTTGCGCCTTTCCTGGATCTTGCTCTGTAGACCAGGCTGGCCTCAAACTCACAGAGATCTACCTGCCTCTGCCTCCCGAGTGCTGGAATTAAAGGTGTGCGCCACCACTGCCCAGCAATCCTAATTCTTAAATCAATTGCCTATTAGTCACTAAGATACTAAGGGAATCTTTGGTTGAAACACATTAATAATTTACTAGTAGCAAAGTATACTTTTACCCTACCTTGTTCTGATTTTTAAAAAAGGTACAAAGAATATGTATCATTAAATTCTAAGACAGGATTTTATATTAAAACTTGTCTGGGAAGCCACTTTCATGATTCCCAATGTGTCATTTTAAGCTGTCAAAGAACATTACTTACAGGTCAGTTTGTCATCTCTGAAGCAATAATTATTCTGCAACCATCTGAATTAAAACCTTGATAGCTAGCACTCCATTCAATTAGAAATTCAAAGAGTTACTGAAAAAAATTATATCATTAAAAACATAATCTTACTTGTCTCAAACTTCACAACAGGAGTTGTTCAGATTGAAGTCAACAAATGGATTCCTACAAATTTTTAAAAGGAGAATTGTGAGACAGAAAAGGCTCTACAAATTACATCTTTTGAAACTGAATTACTGTAAAAACATGGAGAGGTTGCAGGAAAAAACAAAAACAAAACAGGAAGAAGAGAGTGAAGTAGAAAGACAGAGGCACCATGAGAGAGGGTGGTGTTAGAATTCTCAAGTAAAACCTATAAACAGAGTAAGACAATGGGTATGGATGTGTTTGAAAAAGAATAACTTTAAGGAGCCAAATGGTTGGTTTGGTCCCAACAGTCTTTGAGAGGACACTTTATCTTCCCTACTTCAAAATTACTTCATAACGATATTCAAACACTTTTTTTTAACAAGAGTCAAGGTGCCCCCCCCCCCCCCACATTTTATACCAAGTTCTTTGCTGCCAGACCTATGATATTCAGCCCTTTAGATTCCTCTGAGGCAACTTTTAGAAATTTAGCAAGTCCAGTGACAGGTTCTAGAAGGCTGTGCCATTAAACTCATATTTTTCAGGATCCACATATTCAGCTACAACTGAGGAAAGGCACATAGCCTCCAAAAATTTCTGAAAATGTCTGTCTGATCCCTAATGCTGGTGAACCTCAGGGCTCAGCCCTTTTATTCCCTCTTGCTCTGTAAAAGGGCTTCATAAGCCTTCTCTGAACTGAAAGCTAAGTTCATATTCTAGTGCTCACAAGGGTATTTCAGAGTCAGCCCTGGCTTTCTTGCTCACATTCCACACCCCACTTGGTAGAACACTCTGCTGCCTCTGGCTTCAGAGTACAGCTAGAACAGCTGATCTCACCTCCCCCGTGTAGACTTCTTGCTGTCCTTTGCTTGGATGGCTGCCACAGCTCCCAGTTGGTCCCTTGACTTTGAAATCCCATTCTCAGAACACCAGGCCAAGAAGTCTTTACAGGCTATAATGTTATTCCATCCCTTTACTTAGAATCATCCAGTGGCTCTCTATTTAAGTAGACAAAAAAAAAAGCTAGAATTCTTTGAGGAGCCTGAAATGATGTGGTGGACACAGTAATGAACTGCTCAGATAAGTTCAGAATAACTTTTTCACCAGGTAACTGTAAATGCTGCAGGCAGACAGATCACAGCCACCACCATCCTCAAAACAGTCTTCTCAGGACAGATACAGGAATATATAAAGACCCAAATGCCTTACTCCAATCAGAAATACCCTGAAACAGGCCAGTCAAAGTCTAGTACTGAATGGGTCAGCTAGACTGACCTTTATTCTCTTCTTCAATTCTCCATCGCAACCATACAGCTTAACCAATGACCACACAGTGTAACCAATGGCTGCACAACTTAACCAATGGCTGTACAACCTAACTAAGGACTACACGTAGTATTCACTCCCAGAACCTGTATTTGGAGATCCTAGGCCATGGCACAGGACCTCCATAATCTACTTCCTGGTGTGTCTCTTACTTCAGCCCTCACCAGTCTCTGTCTGCTCCTTTACCACACCATAGGTGTACCTTCCACCACAGCCTTCTGTGATGTCTCCTCCCATGTGTAGAAAGTCTAGGGACAGTGTTAAGAGGAATAGGTCTCATTTTTAAATATATTTGTTATTTAATAATATATACTTTCTGAGTATCTATTCCTTTTGAAGAACTGACCTCAGTTGTTTAAAGTGTTTGAAAGTTACTTTTTTCAATGCATAAAGACAGTACTGGAATTATAAATGCAGATTCTGTGCTCAAACAGACCTGGGTTTGACTGTCTCTATATTTAACCCCACAGCTGTGTAACCTGGGCCTTTGTTCTTATCTGTGAAGAGAGAATAATGATATCACTGTCCTGTGCATGCTGAACACTAAATAAACATGAGAAGGACAAATAGTCATGCAAACAGAAAACTGATGAGGTATGATCCTTAGAAAACCCATGCACCAAGAGTTATACTGAAGTGTGCCTGCATTCTAACTTACAGTGCAGGGTCCAGGAGATAATTGCAGATGTGTTGGACCATGACAATGTTCAGAAAGTGCTAACCCTGGAGGAGCAAGTATCACCAAGGGCTCATAACAGCCTAGCTGAGGACACTGCAATGTGTTGACAGCAACACAGTCCAGGCAGTCACAAGGCATAAAGGCCTAATTCTTTACTCTTTCCACACTGACTTTAATTACTTTAAACCTTATTCTAATTTCTAAGGGCCACATGAAAAAATCTGAGATGATTTTGAGAGGACCAAGTAGACACCATAACAGGTTGCTCAGTCTCCTCTCAGATATCAGGCCTCAATTTCAGTTTCCTGAGACTGAACATAGAGTTACTGAAAGAGCCACAAACAAATACAATCTCCAACACTTTCCCCTCACTCCCCAAGACCAAGGGCGAGGAGGCCTGCCTGGTACATGGAGTACCGGGTCAGGCCAGGCCTGAGCCACAGTCAGCAAGCTCAAGGTGATAATCAAATAAGGACAAAGCCTGGGACTTGTCCAGGCCTGCTCAAAAACAGAATGGTTGTAAACCTGACCACCCATCAGCCCTAGCCAATTAGAACGTACTAAAATGATTGCCACTTGCTTAAGCCAATCATAGCTAAAGTGACCTAACTGCCCTAGGATCTCCCCTTGGCTATGCTTAAAAGGAGCCTCGAGCTTCTCTCAGGGTCATCGCCATTTTGCCTTTGTGTGGGATGGTCAGCCCCAGTATACTGGAATCTTTCTCAAGATAATAAACACTCTTGCTAATTGCATACATGGATGATGGTCTTTTGTGGGACTTCTCCAGGACCCTAACAACTTCAAATATCTAGGTATATCTGTTAAACCATGTCTACTTATTTGAGATAAGGAAGCTAAATCTTTTTATGTACTTCTAACCCAAAGTTCTTATAATTATTTCTATTTCTGTGAAAAAAATGAATTTTACTTTGCTTACAAAAACAAGTACTAATCTCAGATATTCTTATGCTCTTTTCACTCATATAAACAGAGGGAAATGTTCCACATGCTTGGTTGATTCAGTAGTTATGCTAGAGGTCCAAACTGCCAAGCAGAAATGACAGCCACTCTCTAAACTGGCACTGGTGGGAACCACAGACACCTAGCACTGACCATTACATCATATATTTGCCTTTTTTAATTTATTTGCAAATTTACTATAGTCAGTTTCTTGATCTCTAAAGATAAAACCTTTTAAGCCTATATTTAAAAGTATTAACAATATGGATGGGTGTGGTGGTTACACACCTGGAGTGCTAGCACTCAGGATGTTGAGGTAAGAAGACCTCAAATTCAAGGCCAATCTAAAATACATTCTCAAAAAGAAATGAAATTAATAACATTCAGTTAGAGATATCATTATTGAAAATTACCATTTTGCTCTGATGACACAGCATGGTGTTACTGAAAGTTTGTTACCATGTAATTAGAGTACCAAGCAGACAGACTTGGGAACAAATTATCCTAATCTTATAAATGCACCTACTGTGTGTGTAAAAATTCTTGCTTAAAATAAGACAAGTTTAGAGTTGATTTTTATTCTTACAGTGGTGTGTGTGCATGTGTGTGTGTTTTCTTTAAAGTAATGATCTACTAGAAACTACCTTTGCATGTCCATGTCCTAATTCACAGACAATATGCACTATGCACTCCTCCGATTTTTCTTCATAGCTTTGTACAACTTAATATTCAGGCTAGGGAAACTAGAAATTTCCTCCAGGTCAAACAGTTCCTTAAATCTATCTACAAATTTATTTTCTTTCTCCAGCCTGAATCTCATGGCCCAGAGGATGATGGTACTTTCTCTGCAGAGATGGTCAAAGGTCATGAGAAGCTCCTCCAGGAAAGGATGGGCATAGACAACATCTGCTGCCAGGATATAGTCAAAGTTATTGGAAGACCTGGGGAAGTTCCTGTCTAATGCTACTCCCCAGCAGAGCTCTTTAACATGGGGCAAATGCTTGCATTTCATTTTGGTGTTTCTGGAAATATTATATTGCAGGTTTCCAAGTAATTCAGGTAAATCTGTAGCAGTCACTCGAGCACCTATGAAAAAAGAATGGTAGGAAAAACTCCTGTAATAAGATCAGTCAGGTTTCAACCAACATGCACTCAGATTCTTCACAACTGCTAGACCCAAAGAAAAGACTACGCAACACATACAGAAGGACAGTGATTTTCAGAATGGACACTAATACACTTTTCTGCCCCTCCTTTTAAAAAAGAACAAAACAGAATCTTGTGGTATTTCTGTATCCTGCTGACCCCCTGGGTTTTTGTCTAACTCATCATTGTTGTTCTCTAGCTCATCATTGTTGTTCTCCATTTAGGAGAAAAAATGACCACAGGGGGGGAAAAAAAACAAAAAAACAAAAACACCACCTCATTGCAATGATCCAAGATCAATAATGAAGACTAAACAAGTACTTTCCAAAAAGAGTCCTAGTGTCTGCATGCTTTGAAATTTGGTGAATAACATAGATTAGCAACAAACTACCAATACCATGCTGGCTAGCTTTCTGTCAACTTAACACAGATGTTTCCTTCAAACTGTTCTGTGGCCAAGTCTGTAGGGGCATTTTCTTGATTAATGATTGATGTAGGAGGGCCCAGCTCACTGCAGATAGAGCAAGTGGTCCTTAGTTATATAAGAAAGCAGGCTGAGCAAACCATGACAACCAAGCCAATAAGCAGCACTCCTCCATGGCCTCTGTATCAGCTTCTGACTCCAGTTTCCTGCCTGGAGTTCCTGCCTTTACTTCCCTTAATGATAAAATGTGACCTGAGAGTTATAGATGAAATAAACCCTTTCTTCACCACATTGTTTTTGGTCCTGGTATTTATCATAGTAACAGGACCAAGGAGGACAAGTACCACAAAGAAGCTGCTGGATTTCACCAGTGTAATCAAGATAAGCAAGTCTAGGTGGAGAAATGACCCAGGACTTACAGGCAGATCACCCATTAATAAATACCATTGGAATACGACACCAGATGGCATATAAAGAACTGTGGCTACTACAGAAGTCCATGCAAAGATACATGAAAAGATGCATAAGTGAACAAAGTGGAATATTCCAATACTCTTTGTCTGGAGATATGGTATTCTATTAGCCATCCTTCCATCAAGAGTTGGCCGAAGCACAGGATTTATCCCATGCAGAAAATAGAAGATTGTACAGTCAGCTCTTTAAATGTATAAGACATCTGAAGGGAGGGGCCTGCATCATGGTATTAAGAAATAACCTGATTCTTCCAACCCTGAAAAAAGTTGATTTGCACTTCTATTTTTCTCCAACCCAAGAATAAACATGATCATCAAGGGTCAGAAAGAAAGAATTCTGAGCCTTATATGTAGGACCAAATGAGAATGGAAGTGAAAAAGCAAATCCAGGGACAAACCCCTAAAAATCAAAGCTAAGGTATGAGTTTCATGTCACTTCTAATACTCCTTCCCTATTTTAACAGATGCATGTTCATAAAAGTACAGGACTCCAAAACCCCCAAAGGAATCTAACAAGATGAATAATTTCACCTCCTACCTAGGCTTGTAAGCTCATTCCACAGGAAGATTTAAAACTACTTACATGGAAAATTTTGGAAAGAAAGCAGCAAAGCAATATTAACATTGGTAGAATTTCTTGATGAAGTCTGTTTTAAACAATTAAGGAGGGGCTGTGAGATGGCTCAGCAATTAAGAGAACCTTAACTGCTCTTCCAGAGGACCTAAGTTTAACTCCCAACAACCACATGGTGGCTCACAACCATACTGATAGTGGGATCTGATGCCCTCTTCTAGCATAAAGTCATACATGCAGATAGAGCACTCAGATAAATAAAATAAATAAATAAATCTTAAAAAAGAATTAAGGAGTTACATATAAGCCCAGATCATAGTACACTGGAAAGCAAAAATAACTAATGATATTTGGTCATTAGTTTCCTGACCAACTACATTCAATAAAAAAATACTTCCTTACCAAGTAAACTTGCCACAATGGAGACAAGCCCTGTCCCAGCTCCAATTTCAATCACATTTTTATCAACCATGTTATATTGCTTGGCATGTGTTTCCAGGAAATAGCATAGAACAAGAGCCTATGGAAATTGAGAGGAAAGGGTGTTTGAAGTATTAATAGTTAAAATCAAACCCTATTAGGTAAATATGCCATAGATATTATGATCTGCACATGTGCTCATCTGCATATGAGTAAATTTGGGGGTGTTCATATACATAATTCCAGAAAAATTATGATAGAAGTACATCCTCTCATAGGCTTAACATTTTGGCCAGCTAGAAAAAGTCCTTGTTGAAAATAAGACAGAAATGAGTGACAATACAGAGTGTAGTTGTTTAAATTTGACCTTATTCAAACTTCTAACAATACCAGATGATTCCAAGTAAAGTGTGAAGTTGGGGTGGGAAGTAGTGGTGGTCTGCCACCCTTCCTGAGATAACGGGTAAAGGAGTGGAGCCTTTGAGTATCCTGCTTGTGAATCTCAAATAGACATCCTTTATGCTTGCTTAATTCAGAGTCAATAAAATGGGGAGTGAAAACATTTACTCTTTTCAACTCTCATAGTCATAAAAACTGAAGGCATTCACATCTTTATTTAGATACAAATGTCAATAAAGTCAGAAACAAATTTAACTGTTGGAAACAATTTCCCATTGCATAATGTCTAACTTTCAGTGTTGTGTGAAATCACAAAATAGAATCTTGTAAGCTGTTGCCTTCATCCAAGTAGAATATAACAGTGAATAAAACTGGAGAGTAATTGGGTGCAGCAAATTTTTAATAAATTATACCGATGGCCAGACAACAGCACCGTAACAATCTTTGGCTTCAGTAATCCGAATCTCATGACCAGCAAAGTGAAAGCCTTCCCAAGAAATAGTTGTTATCAGAGTCGGAATAAAACTTCTTGCCATGATCTCTGCGACCACCTGCCTGTCATCATCACCTTCTCTGATCTCTGCAAGGAAACAAACAAACAAACAAACAAACAAAAAATGGCACTGTTTTACTCATGCTAAATGAAATAAGCCAGGACCACAAGGTAAATATTGCATGTTTTTCTTCATGTGAGGAATCTAGATTTAAGATTTAATCAAGATTTCCTAGATTGTTAGCTATGAAAGTAGAAGGGAGACTGTGTGAAAGGAGGACAAACTAATGGAAGAGGAAAAGAAGAATGAAAAGAATGGCAAATATTTTATGTTATATTCTACATGTGGACTCTAGATATGGGACTGCTTGGGAATATGAAAGGAAAGAAGTGCGGAGAAGGGAGTCAAGGAAAGGTGATATGGAAGGACATGAGCTGAATACGGTGCAGGCAAGAGAATATCAAAAAGGAACTCATTATTTTGCATGCTTACAGAAAGTAATAAAAATAAATATTTTAAGTCCTAAAAAAAAGAAAAACCTGATGGAAATACAGCCCTTCTCAGTTCAAGGTATTGTTGAATACTCGACTTTAGATGAAATAAACTAGCAAACTATTTAAAAATACTTCATAGGGACAAGATGGTTCAGTGGGTAAAGGAGCTTGCTGCCAAATTGAGGACCCAAATTTAGTCTCTAGACTGAATATGGTAGAAGGAAAGAGCTGACTCCCCCAAGTTGTCCTCTGACCTTCACTCATTCCACACCTAGACTGTGGCATACTCATTTCACTCCTATCCTCACTTTAAAAAATGTAAGAACAGAAGTATTTCATAAGTTAACTCTTCATATGTCAGGCCTTCACCATCTCTTTGATGTTTACTGAAGTTGATACCACCACCATCTATTTCTGCAACACTAAATGAAGCACAAAATAATTGATATGGCTTTTAAAAACAAGTCTTGAGGGCCATCACTGGGTTCGACTGGATTAAAAGAAAGACTGGTGGGAGTATAAGATCTTGATTCTATAGCAACTTCACAGTACAACTCCAAGTGTCTTGGTAATGTATAGCAAACTATACTTTATGACCTCTGGTTATTCATAAAAACAAGGATACTTAATTCTACTCAATAATATACTCCTGCACTGTTTATAGTCACGTGTCTTTATGTTGTTATTTTGGTACTAGACATAACATCATAATATCAACCACCCCTCTCCTTCTCCCACAAACATTGGTCCTTAGAGATGCAGAGAAAGCAGAAAGATGAACAATGGGTATTCTTCAGGAAGAGCAGTGCCCTTCAAAACTTTATCTGAAATTCTCCTTAAGCAGCCATAAGCATTTGCATTCAGGAACCAAATGATACTGGTAATGTTTTATTGAACTCTAACTTTCACCTCACTATATGCACTTGGTGTGCTGAGACTGACAGGATGATGGTGTCAACATTTGCTGCAGAAATTATTTAGGAAAAAGCAGACATTAATTGCTTCCTTGACCTTTAGCTGAATAGCTCCTCTTGGGCCTCCTTGCCTACTCCTCATAAAGGTAGCACTCCTTTGACAAGTCACCTAAGGCATTAGGGATCAATAGATGGTAGAGTATACCAAACCCCAAGAGAGTCTCTAAGAGCTCCAGTCTTTGATATAAAAGCTTTACTTGTGAGTATTTGCTGGTCTAATGTATCTGACTTTGCGTGTTATTATAATTTTAAAGATTAGTTTGACCATATCTGTGTCTACCAAGTGGGTGACAACAAATGTGTCTCTGACTTTTCACTTTGTCTTTCTGAATAAACAGAGCAAATAAGTTCTTTTTGATAGTGACAACAATTTTATTTCCATAAGGGAATGAAATTTCAACAACACAAATGAATGTTCTATTATAATTGAAAATCAAACTCCCAAGATAAAGACCTTCAAAGAGAGTTTATAATAAACAACTATAACCACTCCTGATTGCTTAAAGGCTCTAAGAGAGTCTATCCATCATATATGGCAATTTAAAATATGGACTAGGGAAACAGAACAGTGAATAAAATGCTTGCTACAAAAGCATGAGGAGCACATGCAATCTTAATGCTAAGAAACAGAGACAGAGGATCCCTAGAGCACACTGGCTAGCCAGAATAGCACAGTCATTAAAAAAAAAAAATGAAGAAACTGGTTTGCAATTATGTTGTTCTCCTGGGTTTACCTATTTCAAAACTTTTTCATACAAAATAGCCAGTGTCATTTCGAAGCTACTAATATTTGCTGATAGGGATTTAAAATCTACCATGTGTTCTTGTTCTCCTGAGAACAAAAGTGATTTCAAGTGTGAAGTGAAAATTAGCAAAATTTTGCCACATTTCTTTCAATAATGCTTTCCTTGAGAAGAATTCAGCAGTGAATCATCTCTGTTGCTGGACTGCAGCCTTCAGAAGCAAAGGTCTGTCTATATTCTTTTTTCTATCTTTAGGGTCAACAGGAGATATAAAACGTGAAAAGGTCACAGTAGAGAGAGAGAGAGAGAGAGAGAGAGAGAGAGAGAGAGAGAGAGAGAGAGAGA
>CABHPP010119639.1:11560-44047 GCA_902168425.1 Peromyscus attwateri
AGAGAGAGAGAGAGAGAGAGAGAGAGAGAGAGAGAGAGAGAGAGAGAAAGAGAGAGAGAGACTGTCTGACTTTAAAAGCTATGACAAGAGAATTCAAGCTTCCATTTGAGGGCTGTCATGAAACCCTGTCAGCAAAATTTAAAGTACAAACCATCCCACTAAGTGAAAGAAACTGTCCTTCAATTGAATCTTCTATTCAAAGAAGAATGATAAGTGCTTTTGAGGAATACCTTCAGATATTTTCAGATTCATAAACTGTCACAGGCTAGCATAAAAGATATGGTTCTGAACACTTTGGCAGCTCAAAATCTTGGGGTTTTTTTTGAAACTGACTTCTGAGAATATTCCACAAATATTCCCAGTCTCTTGGTCTGCTTAGTTTCAATCAAACAGTCCAAACAATACTATATTTTATATTTTCAAAGAAGAAAAAATCTTTTCTTATTGGGATTGTTCAAGATGCAAGTGGAAAACAAAAAGACAATGGAAATTGTTGCACAGAGAAATTGATATTTGGATCAAAAAGGGGAAGATGCTAAATAAACATCAATGAAATTTGGTGATTATTACAAAAAAAAAGGCATTTCTGAAGTACTCTAGTGTACCCTGGTGAGTTGGCTGAATCAAGAGAAGCATCCTAAAGAAAGTGACATTTGCAATCAGAGAATCCTTGCACAAGATTGGCCTGAGGACTAACACTGAGATCAGGCTTGGGTGCAGTGCTGCAGTTGAGAGCAATATATTTGCTATACTAGCTGGAAACATACAATGATAACATGAGACTTACCCATTAATACATACTGAAGGTTTAAAAAAGCAACCTGAATACATATGTGCTAAATAAACCAATTTTCCACGTCAAATAAAAAGAACTTAAATTTACCAATCCAATCCACCTCAGATGTCTCCAAAACTTCAGTTTGGATGTCACTATTCAATGTCAATTGCTGTCCCCAGTGGGTGACATACACCACTTCATAAGCACAGGCTTCCTAGTTGGCTTCTCTGCTATGGCTGCTGCCTTTATCCTTACTGCCTTCTCTAGCAGTCAACTTTTGCTCAAGGAATCCTGTCATCAGCCCACTTTGTTTGATCTATATTGCAGCTGACACAACTGACAGGTCTTCCTACCCTCTATCCATCTCCCTCTACTCCCATGTGAGCACTTATGATGTGATCTAAAAGCTTTCCCATTTCTGTTCCTTTCTTCATTCCCCACCACAACCATTTATCCTAAATAAATCCAAAGCAATAGGTTTGGGAATCACTGTGCCCTGGGATCATGGAATATTGGGTGAGGATGTGGAGTTTGCTCCACTGCTGAAGATTCTGAGGAACTGCTATCTTACAACACTCTGCTAAATGTACTAGCAGCTTTGTGGGCTGTGGCAGGGGGCAGGCAACACAATGTATTTAGAATAATTAAGATAAATGAATCTTTAGAGAAGTTAGATTACTAGACATATACAGGGAGGAATTTTCAGCCCTCATCCTAGTCCTACTTTCAATCTGTGTATAAATAAGTGGCATCTTATAATTCTCAGATGTTCCTGCAAGTACTGAAATATGAGGACTGAACTATGGTCTTATTCCATCTTTTCCAAGCCCACGATACTAAGTGTAAAAGGACAGGACAGATAAAGATCCTTCGGTACTTGAGAACCCAGTGTTCCTCTACTTGGTGGAAGCCTTGCCAACAAAACATCATCTGGTTTGGCTACAGCAGCACACACTTCATCTCCTTAGCACTCTGCATCTAAACATACTTTTGCATTTGTAATTAGCTACACAGATGATTATGGGGTGCATCTGCTCCTATTGTAGAATATTTCAACATTTGCTCTATCTCAAATTCATTTTGAACTACTCCCACTTCAGTTGTAATTTGCCAAATCATCATGTGCATATCTGAAACCAAGAATTGTTACTACTAGCTATGAAAATGACATAATTCTATTTATATAACACAGAAATTACATCTGCATTCAAATTATATGAAGAGCTAGGTTCTCTATGAGATTATAACCTAAACCTTTAGGTTTGCAAAGCATTGGCATTTAATTTAGGTAGGCTGCACCCAACTCTGCTTGCAAATATGCTCACCTAGGTAGGAACCACCTGTTAAGCCAGGTGTGGCCCAAAGAAAGAAGTTATTTGAAAACATCTACAGTATGTATAGAGAAGAGGGACAGAAAGAAAATGGAAGATAATTTCATCTGTGTTAAAATACTCCACAAAAATGCAATTTTTCTAGTCTATGTAAGAATTAATACTTTTGTCTCAATGAAGATCATTATATTTAGTAACCTATGAAAAGCCATATGTCATATTCAAGAAAGACTGTGAAAAGGTAGGCCAGTTTCAAATACTCAAGTTTAAATTCTTACCTCTAGGAGCCAAATTACATTATGTATTTTTGCCTCAAATCAATATCAAGATGATAAATACATGTTGGAGATACTTTGTAGCCTAAATTCATCTTTCATCCAAACATCATCAAGATATTTAGTTCTTATATAGAACTATTTTGCTCTCTCTCAAACTTTTAACAATCACAATAATGTACTTGGTGTATATCATCTGTTTTAAAATGCCAATTTTTGCAGATGAAAGAAAAACTCTAAAATCTTTTTATGTCTTCTATAGATTATTATTGTCAGTCAAAATTATCCCTAATATATCATCAGGACCACTGGTGTTTAACAATATTCATTGAACATTACTGAAGGTATTTTTAGGTTAGCAAACATAAGCCAAGATATAATATGCAATTAATAAACCCTAGTTCCCTTTAAGGTATGAAGACTAAAAAAGTAAGGTTTTAGATTCTATTAATGGTTTCTCTACACATAATTGGTCAAATTAAAAGAAGAAACAAAATTATTTACCTTTTTGAGATCCTGAATCCATCAGCTGCTGAATTAATTGTTGATGTTTTCTTGATCATTTGCTGAACAATAAGCACATAATTCACTAAAATATCAAATGCCAGTAATTGATTCAAAATGTGTAGTAATGTACTTATGCTTATGTAGCAGTTTAACTTCTGATGTAGTTGAGAAATTTGTAGTAAAATATCATATATTATAGCATGATTTAAGAGAGGTCATAAACACTACTTAGTATCCATCAGAATCAGAGCAATGGCTTCATGGTCAGAAACTAAAAACTGTTATAGAAAAAGAATGTTATCCTCAGCAGAGATGACCTCAGCCATCACAAGGAAAGATGTAACTGCCATATTGACTAGAAAGATATCAATTCTAAATAAGTACTTTCAACATTAGGAAGATATAGGTTGGTTCAGTACAGTGTAAACCATGATATTAACTGAAAATAAATCTATCAATGAGTGTATAATCCACTCATTTCCACCAATGTGACATTAGCAAATTAGAATGCCAACTAACTGAACCATCAGGTGGTGTTTTGGGTAAGCTTCTACCTTTATGAGTCCACATCACCCCAGTTTACAACAAGCCCAAGTATTGTATGCCATTCACTTAGAGCAGGTAAATGGAATAGGCTTAAATGGGCTGTTGGTCTCTGAAAACAATTAGCTATATCTACTTCTCAGTTTGACTTCACATGACAAACAATCCCAGTATTTCCATAAACTAATACAACACTCCTTTCTTCCAAAGATCTCAAGTAATTTTCCCAGCTACCATCTTTTTCTTTGAAGCATGCCTCTGTAAGTTAGAAGCCAATTTCCCTACAATTATACACAATAAAAAACAAATTTAAATAAAATCATGATCACACAGCTAAAAGAATTGCAAGACATTTCCCCCCAAGTTTTCCATTTCTCTCATTAAAGGAGTATTTATTATACCTGTCTGCCTGGAGTATTTGGTCAATGGTAAGGCTGGACATACCTAAAAGTGTTAGCTGAGTTTACAGAAGGTGAAATAGTACCATCCACAAGTTGTGATTTGCTGCTGAAGCCTCTGGTAATGCCTGCAAGGCTGTCTCCAGAGCTGGTCATTCGCTACTGTATACCCTGGCAACAAGTTCAAGCAGAAGGGATTAGGGTCCGACAGCTGCAGCTTCTGTGCCTCTGGTTGCGCAGCAGTGATGTTGCAAAGCCCAGAAAGCAAAGGCTGAAGTGTAGGAATGTTCCATGACTGCCTGGGAACACAGCTAGATCGTGAATACACACCACTCCTACAGTGAGACTGTAGGCTACACAAGAGGAAGCAAACTAAGTTTTCAATTCTGATGCCAAGAGTTATTCTAAGACTCTGTGGCTATGATAGAAATAGAGACCATGTAGTTTTTATGTCACCTATCTGGATGTGAAAACATGTTTTAAAATCTAACTACACCAGCATGTATGCAGCACTGTTCTGTACCCAAGAATCAAATGACCACTATTCCTTCTCACTGAGGCTGAATGAGCAGGCTGGGATATGGTTCTCTGAGCATTTACACACCAGCATATAGGCATGTGCCTCAGGGCACACATAAATTCCCTTTCCCTGATAATACTAGCTTTAATGTCACAGGAGGAATCAAAGCCAAGCAAGACTGCACTCAGGAATGTGAGTACAACATCTAAGAAATACTTCTATACCATGATGTACACAGAGCTGAACTGAGACCATTTCATGTACAGGACAGGTCTAGGCATCATGAAGTTCAGTTTTCATTATTCATGGCAATAACTGCTTATGACTTGGGGCCATCTACTTACTATATTTCTTAGCTTATCTCATTTATAAAACAGGAATATAAAAACTACATGGTATGTACTTGGAGAATAAGTATTATAGGTAAAACATTCCTGGAATTCCAAAACCCTGAAGAATTCACACTGCTATGCAAAGACAGTTAATTTTTCTCAGAGGACATACTCCCTTTTTGACTGTTTAAAACAAGAATGAATAATGACTTGATAAATAAAAACTATTTACTTCTTTCAGGGAATTATTTGAAAGATCATAAAATCCCCAGTGCTAGATTTACAAGATGCAGAACTCCCAAATCAATTATGTTAACCAACATGACAATAATCATTTGTTACACTGAAGAGTACATGGAGACTGATGCCTCTGGCTATGCCTTACAGAAGGATTCTGTCTCTATTAAGAAAGCAAATGTTAAACACATACACAGCTATACTCTCACCCACACATATGCACACACTTCTGCTTCATGATATCACAGAGCTATCAAAGCAGCCAAGAATTCTAGGTATTACTGATTATTGGTTGTTAAAATTTGGATATGTGTTCTCTCACAGACTCATGTTTGAATACTTGGCCCCCAGCTGTTTGAAGAGGTTGTGGAACCTTTAAGAGGTGGGTTGCCAATGGAGAAAGTAGGTTGCTGACAGGTAGGACTTGAAGTTTCAGCCCAACCTGAATTCCAGCTTGCTCACTAGCCCAGATGTGAGCAAACTTGTCACCAGGCCTACCCTACCACGATAGACTGTATCTCTTCAAAATCTGTTAAAAGTAAATCCTTTCTGTAGAAGGAGAAACCGTTCAGCAATGACGATGACCAGGTCTTGCAGATGACCAGAGTTTAGCTCACAGTACCCACAGCCAACTATATCTCCTGTTCCGGTGCCCTCTAATGGCTTCCTTGGGCTCCTGCACTCACATAAACTCGCAAGTCAAACATACATACCAATAAATTAAATATGTCCTCCTGCTTCCTTTAAGCATTTACCAAAGCAGTAAGAAACATTAAATTCTACTCTGGTGAAACAAAAAGGCTGAGAAACCAGAAAAAGGACCACACACAAGTACCCCAGACAACTCAGGGCAACCTCACAGAACTGGAGAGACAAAGTAACATTTTGGGCTGGCAAAGAAGCCGGGAACTGAAAGCCCAAAAGAATGAGTGGCCATAGAAGTTCTCAGTGCTGACTTTACACTCAGAGTTTGCTAACTAAACTGTTTCAGGGAACATGGCTTATTACTGAAGCAAAAGGAGACAAAATGCAAAAATTAGAAGAGAAACACCCAAGTCTCTCGTGGGTTCTCCTGAAAGCCATTTCCTAGGAATGAGGGGAAAACAGAAGCACAAGTGTTAGCAAGATTACAAACCAGACCTGAACCACGGAGGAGTCACCTCAGCACAGCTGCTTCTCGACAGACCTTCTAGACAGACAGCCAGAAAAATTTCTCCAGTTTTTCACACATAGTCCAGCTGCCAAAGTTTACCAGGCAAACTAAGAAACAGGATGAACTCATAGGTGACCGAAACATAGACTTTAAAAGAACTGTGTTTAAGATGATCCAAATAAAGAACTGAATATTTGCATTTGCATAGCAAAATGCAAATAAAGCTAAAGAAAAAAAATTAATGAGCTGAAGGGTTACTTTATAAAGTACACGATGGTCATAATCCTAACTAAACCACAAATATGCCAATTCATTCTGAATAATAAATTGCTTTTGCTATTATCTCACACATATGAATTTATTTCATAAGGAAAAAAGAACCCTTGAAATTTTTTAGTATTACCTTGCTAAGACCATACAATGTTCCTCCATGATCCAGCATGAGGCACTCTCCTATCTGCCTTGGAACAACACTGAGACACAGAGAATCACTGAGTTGCTGGAACTGCCAGATTGTGGACTGAAAAGTTAAGATATTTCTCTTCTCATCTAGGTCTGAGTCAGAGGGAATGCATATTGAGAGAGCACTCATTGATACAAACCCTTTCCTTTTCCTTAATGTGGTCTCAAAGCTTCAGACGTGGTAAGACAATAGGAACAATGATAAAGTAGAAAATGCCATACAAATTGTAGCACACTGTCCATTTTAGCATACATGTTTTAAAACCATACACTTTGCCCCTCACTGTCATCAGGCCTGTTGTGGGGCTGTTGACTCTGGGAGGCATTCCAGAGCAGAGCAGCACCCAGGGTCTGCAGCTCATGAGGATTTGAATCATCCAAAATACTTAAAACTATTTAATTTGTGAACCTGTTACTAAAGAATATTTGTAAAATAAAAGTAAGTCAAAAAGCAAGGAATATTTATGAACATTGATTCATAGGTCTGTACTATTCTCTACACAGTAGCAATACTGACTGTATTTTCATTAAGGAACCATGCTGGGACTGTCCCAAGTGATCTACAAATGTGCATTTTAAAGTTTTATCCACAGGTACAGGAACATGTCTATCCCTGTAATGATGAACCAGATGAATTGGTCTGGCTACAGCTGTAACTATGCTACAGTTTGACCAAAACATATCACCTTTCAATTTTGTTTGTGGATAATAACAATATAGACACTAAAACAGACTTATTTTCATGTAAGGTTTTTCTGTTCTTTGATTTTTAATAAACTTTAGAAATCAAAAAATAAAATAAAAATAAAAACCACACATTCAAAATGGAGATTGTACAAATAGATTTAATCTTATGTTCTCAACACATTATAAACATTGTTCTTCCAAATCACTGGCTTTTTAAAATTTGGCTTTCCTTTTCCTTTTCCTCATACTCCTTAGCTTCCCTTTTTTCTTCCCAAATACAGGTCTAGCAGTCACTAGCACAGCCTTGGTTTTGTCACCATCGCTCTCACTGGAGCTGCTAGTGGACATATAACCATCCCTTCCATGAGCATCTCTCACTACGTCAGGCAAATCCGAGCAGCTGATTTTTGACAATTCAGCTGTTCTTCTCCGTCGTGTGCACATCACAGATGAACCTTCTGCATCTTCACTTGAATCCCCAGGTGATTCTGAGAGGTGGGGGTCCCCCAAAAACCCACCACTTCCTGAAGACCTCCTTCTTTGGGGGACTGATGTCTCTCTTGGGCTCATTAGGCTTCTTTCTGGGGTTTTCCCTTTAGCCTTATCCAGGGCCTCAACCTCTTTGTCCAGCTCACTAGTTGCCTCTTCCCTTCCTTTCCTTAGCATACATGTTACAGCTCTGTTCAGCCTCTGGCTTTTTATGTGTCTGGCATCCTGTTTTTCCTGTTGAGCTAATCTAAAAAAGGAATCAATCCGTAGTTGGGTCTAAAATAAAACAAAACAATAAACCAGATTAGTGAATAGTTTCTAGACCAAATCAATAAAGTTCAAATCTGATCACTCACACTGGATTACTAGTTTTGAGAATTCGGATTCATGACCTCCCATAACGCAGTTCTAGCTCTATTTTTTTTTTGGGGGGGGGGGGTAACAATTGTATCCTCTTCTTTGGCAGCAACAGAATTTCACAGAGTCTATGTCTAAGTCATTCAATGCCCTTCTTTTAAGAGCATTATCATCATACAGTGCCTTCAAGGGACAAGTTCCCTGATGCATTAGGAGCCATTAAAAGCCATACAGGAAACAAAAGTCAAGCCTTTAGTTTAGCAAATCCACTGTTGAGAAGATACTCTTTTTTATTGTTGTTGTTTTGGTTTTTTAAGACAGAATTTTTCTGTGTAACAGCCCTGGCTGTACTGGAACTTGCTTTGTAGACCAGGCTGGCCTGGAACTCACAGAGATCCACCTGCTTCTGCCTCCCTAGTGCTGGGATTAAAGGCGTGCACCACCACACGCTGCTGAGAAGATACTCTTAAACCAAGTGTGTATAACAGCATTATTCATAACTAACCAAAAATTAAAATCCCAAAAAGAAACAGAGCCAATGTGAACTCTTTTAAGGAACATAAGCTGGTCCTCTGAAACTATAAAAAGCAATACAATCCACAGAAGATGGAGTACGCTGATGAGCCAAGAGAAAGAGAAGACCCACTCTATCAAGGGGCATTTATGTAGAAGAACAAATTAACATGGGAAACAAAGGAAAATAAATGCATGTCAACAACTATTAGGAAGGAGGTAGCAGTTTTAATCTACTATCTTTACTTTCTAATTTTAGAGAAAAAAATGCATAATAGGAAGAGAAAATATATTACAGTGGCATTTATCTGAAATTAAGGAATAACCAGTCACTAGAAAATATTTTCATTCTTGGTGGGCTTCTACTTCTCGTAGGCAAAAGTCATCAGATAAACAGGAGGGAACCCCTGGGAATAGTCTTAAAATCAGTTGTACTAGATTTTTTTCCTAAGTTACTCAAACTTAATGAGAATTGATTTCATTGTCTTATTTCTTTTTACATGCATGTTTTATGAGGGGCTTCTGAGATGGAGGAAGGCTTATCTGATGTGAGCAGGACACACAGATAAGACAAGCATAAACACCCAATTAGAAGAACTGAAGCCACACAAAAGGGCATTTTCCTCCTAAAAAACCTCTTTTGCAGAAATGTTAATATAAAGACCAGACCTTAAGTTGTAACTTGAAGTGTTAGTGTTTGAAGAAACATGAATGATTAAAATTGTTTTGGAGTGACTACTTCCTGGGCTTTTAAAAATTGAAGATAGCTCCAGAGGAGTAATACATTTCATTTCAAACATCATACTATGAAACCATTTATTAGACTAGAATATTTTCAAAGTCAGCATAAATAAGGACACTGTAGTACTAACTGTAATATTAAAAAATGGACTCAGGGCCCAATTTTGCCCTTCTGTTTCAGTCTATTCTTTAAGGTGTCATCATTTCAAACCTTCAGTTACTTGCCCTGAAATAAGAGTTAACATTAACAGCAACCATCCTACTAACTGCAGTCATCATGCTGGACATAAAGAAAACCTAGTTACCTGCTGGACATTCAGTTGCTTTAGTACTGGCAAAAGGGACTCATCTGTCTTTGTCCTGTTCCAGCCAAAATACCTCTGACAAAAAGTGCTGTAGTTAAGATTTACAGATTTTTTTTTTTTGGTTTTTCAAGACAGGGTTTCTCTGTGTAGCTTTGCGCCTTTCCTGGGACTCACTTGGTAGCCCAGGCTGGCCTCGAACTCACAGAGATCCGCCTGGCTCTGCCTCCCGAGTGCTGGGATTAAAGGCGTGCGCCACCACCGCCCGGCCAGATTTTTTTTTTTTAAAAAGAGACTTAACAAGTAATAAACAAAAAGAGTCAACCACTGATGCCATTCCCTGTATCCCCAGGAAAAATCATATTTATAAAGACTGAAGTGGTCAGATAAAAGGCTGGCAAAACAAGCCACTCTAACACGATCATTTTGCAGCATGTTCTAGTCACTCTCCTAAGGCAGAAGACATTTAAAAATTCATACTAGGACATCAAAGACTCATCACTACAAAGCATGGCTAACCTAGAATAAACGCAAGGAGCAGATATCCTACATACTTGTTTAAGAAAATAAGTTGTGCTGCAGAGATGGCTCAGTGGTTAAGAGCACTGACTGCTCTTCTAGAGAACCTGAGTTCAAGTCCCAGCATCCACATGGCAGCTCACAACTGTGTGTAACTTCCAAGATCTGACAACTTCACACAGACATATAAGCAAGCAAAACAACAATGCAAATAAAAAAATATATATTTTTGCCAGGTGGTGGTGGCACACACCTTTGATCCCAGTACTTGGGAGGCAGAGGCAGGTGGATCTCTGAGTTCGAGGCCAGCCTGGTCTACAGAGTGAGTTCCAGGACAGGCTCTAAAGCTACATAGAGAAACCCTATCTCAAAAAACAAAAAACAAAAAAAAAAAAGAGAGAGAGAGAGAGAGAAAGAAAGAAAATAAGTCATATCTGGGTTAAATCTCTTGTAGGTATTGAAACCATCCAAATTAGTATTTAAATGCATAGAATGGAAAGCCATTAATCTTCCATATTCTTTCAGATTAATCTTAAACATGTGGTCATATCATACATGCTGTAGCTCTTGTTTCAAGTTAAGATTCTTACTGAAGGATACTTGCCTCATATGCATGAAGCCAGCGTGAAAAAAAGAAAGAGAAAGAAAGGAAGGAAGGAAGGAAGGAAGGAAGGAAGTGAGGAAGGAAGGAAGGAAGGAGGAAAAGAAAAGCCTCAGTAAAACTAAAGAGGGAAAGAATTAATAAGGTCTCAGATAAATGGAACACTGGAGAAAAAAACAAAGCTAGTTTCCTGTCCCCTAAGTTTTAAACCCAACAAATCTGTGGCTTAATATTCCCATAAATTTTAAGAAAGGATATTCTCTAATCTTTTCAACATCAGGTTTGCCCCATAGAAACGATCCCCTGGAATCATCCACCACAGGCCTAAGGTAGGCGTCTGCAACTGCAGGGTTGGGGAAGCCAGGTGTCAGCTGCAACTTCCGTAATTTTTTTTTTACTTTGGTGTCGTGGGGATTGGCTGCAACCTTCTTGCTGTTTTGAGCTTCATGCCACCACTCTCTGTAAGATAATAGAAGTAATTACTTACAAGGCAGGGAGATGTTACAGTTGCCACACTGAAGGGAAAGATATAAATTTAAAGTTCTGAAATGTAATTTCAAGTCTGGATTCTAGCACAAATGTATGTGGTATGGAATACTAAGCTACAGGGTACAGACCTTACACTGTGTTAAATATTTCATGTGTCATGTCATTACCCTCATTTCTAAGAAGAGGAAATAACTCACACAGAAGTACCTTGCTCAAGATTTCACAAGTGAGGCTGGACTGTTGGATAACAAACCCCCAGAATGCCCACTCAAACCACAGTAGCAAAAAGCCACAACTCTCCAGGTCTCTTGTCAGTGAAATGAATTAAAAAAAATGGATCCAAAAAATGTCAAGAACAGAGAGAGAGCCCACCAGCACCGAATGGACTAAGAGTCTTTGTCCTCGTACCCGAACACCCCAGTCTCTAGGCTTTGGGCCCAGGGACACAACCCTGTGCCCCCACACCACCACCCATTGCAGGATATGGCTCCATCAGAACCTACATCAGCAAGACCCGAACATCCCAACGCAGAAGAAACAGAAGAAATTGACCTTAAAAAATGACATTAAGAAGATAATAGAGGTCCTTAAAGAAGAAATGAATAATTCCCTTAAAAAAATTGGGAAAAGACAAACAAAAAATTGGAAGAAATCAGTAAATCCCTGGTGTTGAAGACACAATAGAGGAAATAGATCCATCAGTCAAAGAAAACAATAAAGCCAGCAAAGTCATAACACAAAATATTGAGAATTGAGACTTCATCTTGATGGATTTTCCCTGTGATAAATATATAATGTCCTTCTTGATCTCTTTCAATTGATTTTAGTTTGAAGTCTATTTTATTAGGTATTAGGATAGCTACACCAGCTTGCTTCTTAAGTCTACTTGATTGGAAAGTCTTTTCCCAGCCTTTCACTCTGAGGTAGTGTCTGAAATGTCTTTGAAGTTGAGGTGTGTTTCTTGTATGCAGCAGAAGGATGTACCTTGTTTTTGTATCCATTCTGTTAGCCTGTGTCTATTTATAGGTGAATTGAGACCATTGATATTAATGGATATTTATGACCAGTGAATGTTAATTCCTGTTATTTTTTTGGTGGTAGTGTTGTATGTTTCCCTTCTTTGGTATTTGTTGGTGTGGGACTATCTATTGCCTATGTTTTCATGGGTGTATCTAAATTCATTAGGTTGGATTTTTTCCTTCTAGTGCTTTCTGTAGGGCTGGATTTGTGAAAAGATATTGTTTAAATCTGGTTTTATCATGGAATATTTTGTTTATTCCATCTATGGCGATTGTGAGTTTTGCTGGGTATAACAGTCTGGGTTGGCATCCATGGTCTCTTAGTGTCTGCATAATATCTGTCCAGGACCTTCTGGCTTTTAGTGTCTCCATTGAGAAGTCAGGTGTTATTCTTATGGGTCTGCCTTTATGTTACTTGGCCTTTTTTCTTTGCAGCTTTTAATATTTTTTTTCTTTATTTTGTATGTTTAGTGGTTTGATTATTATGTGGAGAGGGGACTTTTTTTTGGATCCAATCTTTTTGGTGATCTGTCAGCGTCTTGTATATTTATAGGCATTTCCTTCTTTAGGTTGGGAAAGTTTTCTTCTATGATTTTATTGAATATATTTTCTGTGTCTTTGAGTTGGTATTCTTCTCCTTCTTCTATCCCTATTATTCTTAGGTTTGGTCTTTTCATGGTGTTCCAGATTTCTCCACAAAATTGGAAAATCTAAAAGAAATGGACAATTTTCTGGATAGGTACCACATACCAAAGTTAAACCAAGACCAAACAAGCTATTTAAATAGACCAATAACCCCTAAGGAAATAAAAACAGTCATTAAAAGTCTCCCAACCAAAAAAAGCCCAGGGTCAGATGGTTTCAGCACAGAATTCTACACATTTTTAAAGAAGAGCTAATACCAATACTCTTCAAATTGTTCCACACCATAGAAACGGAAGGAATATTACCAAACTCTTTATGAGGCTACAGTTACCCTGATACCCAAACCACACAAAGATGCAACAAAGAAAGAGAATTACAAACCAATCTACCTCATGAACATTGATGCAAAAATACTCAATAAAATACTGACTAACCGAATCCAAGAACACATCAAAAAAATTATCCACCATAACCAAGTAGGCTTCATCCCAGGGATACAAGGATGGTTCAACATATGAAAATCTGTCAATGTAATACACCATATAAACAAACACTAGAAAAAAAAAAAAACACATGATCATCTCATTAGATGCTGAAAAGCCTTTGACAAAATCCAACACCACTTCATGATAAAGGTCTTGGAGAGATCAGGAATATACCTAAACATAATAAAGACAATTTATAGCAAGCCGACAGCCAACACCAAATTAAATGGAGAGAAACTCAGTGATTCCACTAAAATCAGGAACAAGACAAAGCTGTCCACTCTCCCCACATTTATTCAATATAGTACTTGAAATTCTAGCTAGAGCAATAAGACAACAAAAGGAGATCAAGGGGATACAAATTGGAAAGGAAGAAGTCAAACTTTCCCTATTTGCAGACGATATGAAGTGGCCCCAAAAGTTCTACCAGGGACCTCCTACAGCTGATAAACACCTTCAGCAAAGTGGCAGGATACAAGATTAACTCAAAAAGATAAGTAGCCCTCCTTTATACAAATGATAAATGGGCTGAGAAAGAAATCAGAGAAACAGCACCCTTTACAATAGCCACAAAAAATATAAAACACCTTGGGGTAACTCTAACTAAACAAGTGAAGGACCTGTATGATAAGAACTTTAAGTCTCTGAAGAAAGAAATTGAAGAAGATATCATCAGAAAATGGAAAGATCTCCCATGCTCATGGATAGGTAGTATTAATATAGTAAAAATGGCAATCTTACCAAAAGCAATCTATAGATTCAATGCAACCATAATTAAAATCCCAACACAATTCTTCACAGACCTGGAAAGAACAATACTCAACTTCATATGGAAAAACAAAAAAACCAGGATAGCCAAAAGAATCCTGTGCAATAAAACAACCTCTGGAGGCATCACGATCCCTGACCTCAAACTCTACTATAGAGCTATAGCAATAAAAATGGCTTGGTACTGGCATAAAAACCAACACTTGGACCAAGATTGCAAATAGATCCATATCTGTCACCATGAACAAAACTCAAGTCCAAGTGGATCAAAAATCTCAACATAAATCCAGTTACACTCAACTTGATAGAAGAGAAAGTAGGAAGTAGTCTTGAATGCATTGGCACAGGAGACCACTTCCTAAATATAACACCAGTAGCACAGACACTGAACACAACAATTAATAAATGGGACCACCTAAAACTGAGAAGCTTTTGTAGGGCGAAGGACACGGTCAATAAGACAAAACAACAGCCTACAGAATGGGAAAAGATCTTAACCAACCCCACATCTGACAGAGGGCTTATCTCCAAAATATATAAAGAACTCAAGAAACTAGACATCAAAATAATGAACAACCCAATTAAAAAATGAGCTACAGAGCTTAACAGAGAATTCTCAACAGAAGAATCTCAAATGGCTGAAAGACATTTAAAGAATTGCTCAACATCCTTAGTCATCAGGGAAATGCAAATCAAAACGACTCTGAGATATCATCTTACACCTCTCAGAATGGCTATGATCAAAAACACTGAAGACAGCCTATGCTGGAGAGGATATAGAGCAAGGGGAACACTTCTCCACTGTTGGTAGGACTGCAAACTTGTACAGCTACTCTGGAAATCAGTATGGCGGTTTCCCAGAAAACTGGGAATCAATCTACCTCAGGACCCAGCTATACGACTCTTGGACATATACCCAAGGAATGCTCAATCTTACCACAAGAACACATGCTCAACTATGTTCAAAGCAGCATTATTTGTAATAGACCTCCAGACCTCTATGGTTGGTGCTGGGATTAAAGGTATGTGTCACCATACCTGGCTCTGTTCCTCAGTGTGGCCTTGAACTGAGAGATCCAGACAGATCCCTGCTTGCCAAGTGATAGGACTTAAGGCATGTGCTACTATTGCCTGACTTCTATATAATGGCTGGCTTTTTCCTCTGATCTCCAGGCAAATTTTATTAGGAAACACAGTATATTGGGGGACACAATTCATCACCACATTCCTTCTGGGGTCTTTGATGTAGCTGAAGACTAGATAGTTATAATTTTGCTTAGTTATGATAAAAGATAAATTAGATATGAAACTTTAGACTCACAAATATAAGATAGATAGAATATTTTCTTTAATTTTTCCAAATAAAAATAGACTAGATATTGTAACTGTAATTCTTGCTTGATAACTGTTCTATTATATGTAATTTTACTATGTTAAAGTTAAAACCTTCCTTTTTGTTTAGACAGAAAAGGGGAAATGCTGTGGGATAATGTTTTTGTACACAGGTTTAATAAAACACAGATTGGCCAGTAGCCAGGCAGGAAGTATAGGTGGGGTAAGTAGACTAAAGGAATGCTGGGAAGAGGAAGGCTGATTCAGGAGTCACTAGCCAAACACAGAGGAAGCAAGATGACAAAGCAGAACTGAGAAAAGGTACCATGCCACATGGCTAAACTTAGATAAGAATTATGTGTTAAATTAAGTATAAGAGCTAGTCAGTAATAAGCCTGAGGAGTTATAATTAATATAAGCTTCTGAGTGATTATTTTATAAGTGGTTGCAGGACCGCAGGACTAGGCAGGACCAGAGAAACATTCCAACTACAGTTACCTCAAGATCTAGTTATAACACTTTTGGGCATATACCCAAAGGTCCTACCACAAGGATACTTGTTCAACCATGTTCTCTGCTGTTCTATTCATAATAGCCGGAAATTGGAAATAACCTATATGTCCCTCAACAGAAGAGTACATACATAAAGAAAATGTGGTACATTTACACAATGGAGTATTACATTGCCATTAAAAAAATGGAATCATGAAATTTGCAGGTAAATGAATGGAACTAGAAAAAACCATTCTGAATGAGGTAACGCAAACCCGGAAGGACAAATACGATTATGTATTCACTGATATGTGAATATTAGCTGTTGTTAATGGTAACCAAGCTACAATCCATAAAATCACAGAGATGAGGTATAGAATAAGAGACAAAGGGGGAATAGACATATCTCTCCAGGAAAGGGAAATAGAATAGATAGTTATAGATGGAGGTTTAGCTGGTACAGGACAGTCAAGTGCGGAGAAGGAAGAGAGAGGCAGATGATGGAGGAAATATGGGGAGAGACAGCTAAATTTAAGAGCCATTTGAAGTTTCTACAGTAGAAACTTCCTAAAATATATACATAAATGAAGGCGATCTAAATAAAATTGCCAAATAATGGAAGAGACAGAGCCCCAAACAGATATCTCTTGTCATCAATTGAAACTTTCAGTTCTAGGATTGGGTTACATCTAGTTGAGTTGTTGGTTACCATGGGAACCCCAAACAACCCAGATGTCATCAAGACTGTATAGATAGCTCTCCATAGACTGATAGCAAAAACCCATTGCTGAAGACAACACCTACACAACTCATTGAACATGGAGAAGAGGAACTGGTGCCTACATGACCTTTACCCCTAATGCTGTTTTCTTCTATACAGGAAGGTACTCTGCATGCTACTAAAAGATAAATGTAAATACCAACCCAGGAACAAACCCTTTAAACTATAATGGTATCATGGTTACAAGACATATAAGGGCAATGGTGGTACAAAGCTTGTAGAAATAACCAAACAATATCTGATTTGACTTAAGGCCCACTCCAGGAGATGGAAGCTACACCTGACCCTGCTTGGGTGACCAAGAACCTGAGACTCAATAGCCCAGGGATCAAGGGTAAAACCAAATACTAATAGTCTTTTTTTTTTTTTTTTTTTTTTCGAGACAGGGTTTCTCTGTGTAGCTTTGCGCCTTTCCTGGAGCTCACTTGGTAGCCCAGGCTGGCCTCGAACTCACAGAGCTCCGCCTGGCTCTGCCTCCCGAGTGCTGGGATTAAAGGCGTGCGCCACCAACGCCCGGCTACTAATAGTCTTAAAGAAAAAAATGTAGCAATAAAATGTATCATAATGACATTCTGCTATACTTACAAATCAGTGCCTTGCTCAGCCATAATCAGAGAAGCTTCCTCTTGAAGCAGATGGAAACAAATACAGAGAACCACAGCCAGATATTATGCAGAGTGAGAGATCTTGGAACACCCAGCCTTAAATGGGTGTATCCAGTCCTCCCCTCAGGGCTCAGGGAACCCAAAGGAAAGGAAGTGGGAATAGTATCCTTTGCCTATATATTATGGCTTCCAATTTACTGATTTTATGAATTCTTGCATGTGTGAATAGTGGGTCTCCGTTTCTTGTGCCTTCTCTTAGGCTCTTTTCCTTCTGTGTGTTTGTTTTTCACAATTCTAATGTGTTAGTTTTTATTTTAATTTATTTTATTATTATCCCATAGAAGCCTGTTTGTTTTCTAATGAGAGACAGAAAGCGGGGGGGATCCAAATGGAAGTTGAAGTGGAGAGGAGCTGGGAGCAGAGGGAGGAGAAACCACAATCAGGATATATTATATAAGAAAAAAAAATCTATTTTCAGTAAAAGGAAAAACAATGTAAAAAAAAAAAACTATATCATACACCAGCTAGTACACATGTGTGCATGTATATTTATGTTTAATGGGTATAATGTGCATGTAATTATAGCTTCCAATTAATTGCAATTACATAAACCAAAGTGTTAAGTGTAATCATTTTGATGCATACTATGTAATGTTTCTATGATATATTTATGCATTTGTGGAAGAATATTATTTGTAGCTACATAGTTATTTACCAACCATGTTTGATGAGCTATGTAATAACTTAGTCCCAGTATGACAATTTTTCAAGAAGAAAAGTGTAATAAAAGAAAGGAAGCATTAGATGAGTACACCAGCATGTGCCCTGAGGCTGTATGGAGCCAGCAATCATTGCAATCTCACATTGCATCTAAGTATTCACTCTTCAGACCATAAGGTCCCTGCATTTTTTCAAACACAGGAGATTCAACTACAGAGAACACAAATGAATTAAACTGATTACCTGTTGCAAACTGGTGGTTGCAAGGTACCCTCACAACTTTGTGAATAAACTAGATAACAATGAATTGTACTTTTTAAAGGGATGAATTTATGGGAGTCATATTTCAAGTTTTTTTTTAAAAACAAAAAACAAAAAAACAAGCCACTGAGGGAAAACTTATGAAAAAGCTACTTTCTGAGTCAGCAAGATGGTTTAACAGGTAAAAGTGCTTGCTGCCAAGCCAGATGACCTAAGTTCAATCACTAGGACCCACAGGTAGAAAGAGTACTGACCCTCATAAGTTGTTCTGACTCTTTACACTGAGATGGCTCAAAGATTAAGAACACTGGCTGCTCTTCCAGAAGACTCAGGTTCAATTCTCAGCACCCACATGGTGGCAAATAACTATCTGTAAATCCAGTCCCAGGGGATCTGACATCCTCTTCTGGCCTCTGCAGGCACTGTATGCTTGTGATAGACTTACATGTAGACAAAACACCCATATACATAAAAATAAATAAACCTTTAAAAATAAATATATAAACACAATTTTTAAAACTACTTTCAGAGACACAGCTCCTACCAATCTTTGGGATTGGGGGTCTCTGACAATATTGACTGCAAAATGGACAGCATCAAGATTCACTATAGAGACAAACCTCTGGGCATGTCTGTGACAGAGTTTTTAGGCTGAATTAATTTAGGTATGAAGTCTGTACTCCTAAATATGAGCAGCAGTCATCTCATGGACTGGGGTCCAGACTGAATGAAAAGGAGAAAATGAGCTGAGCACAGTATATATTTCTCTCTGCTTCTGACAGTCATACTTGCCTGGCCATGACAGACTATACCCTGACCCATCAGCCAAATCAATAAAATTAACCTTCCTTAAGTGGCTTGCATCAGATACTTGTCACAGCCATGGTGAAGGAATAAATAATTGGTCTCCTAAGCTCAGATGTTGCAGCTCAAGTACAGTGCTCCTCTGTGTCAGTATATGCGTTTTCATGGGCAGTGACTTATATCTAAAGTTCCTGGCCCTGGACCTCCAAGCACTTTTCTGGTCAACTTCTTTCATAGCACTGAACATGTGGTGAATAATTTCCCTAGCAACACTGAATGATTTCATTTGCTTTTCCATTACCCAATCACCACAAGGAACCTTGAGGATGTAGATTGCAACTACTTACCTTTCTCATTGCTAAAGCCTGCATATAACTAATATCAGCTACTTTACAAACATCTAAATTAACTCAGAGGCACCTCACACACTAATGAGCACTGCAGAACTGGCTTTGTGTCCTTGGACTAGGTTAAGCCAGGCATGACTAAGAAGAAAACAGACTCACGAGGGCCCTAAAAACCACACCCGCTGTTTCCCACTGTTCCTTCAATGAACAGTGGCTTGGGACATCATGATTTTAGAAACAGATCCTCTGGTGTGGTGGCACACACCAACAGTAGCAACTATGTAGGAAGCTGAGGCTGGAGGATCGCAAGTTTGAGCTCAGCTTAGGCAATACAGTAAGAGCTCAGTGTATTTAAAAAAAAAAAAAAATTTCTTTTAATCTGAGTATTTATATAAATACCTGAATTAAAGGCATGAAGAAAAAGCCTTACGAGAATTTTAGGAGTGGGTCCAGGCCTCGTCCAGGGAATTCATTGAGAATCTCCATGGCTGTTACACAGCCAACAGTTGGGATCCCTTCAGTATAATCACTGCCCAGTAGATAAGCTAAGTTGATTAATTTGTTCCGGTCCAATCCTGTATGAAGAGCAACAATTAGATTTAATATTTTTTATAAAAGTTATATAACATAAGTATTTTTATTATATAAACTGTGTATGATAAACCAACATCCAAAGAGACATGTTTCATTTAAAAATAGGTTCTTTTGTTAAGTATCATTATATTGAGATTTTTAAGTTTTAACCATTCTTTTTTTTTTCCCACTGTTTTTTGAGACAGGGTTTCTCTGTAGCTTTGGAGCCTGTTCTGGAACTCACTTTGTAGACCAGGCTGGCCTTGAACTCACAGAGATCCGCCTGTCTCTGCCTCCTGAGTGCTGAGATTAAAGGCGTGCACCGCCAGGCTCCATTCTCATTTTAAATTCTCTATACATGCTGACCTCTACATTTAGCTATCTAATCTGCTCCTTCTGACCACAGGCACATGCATTCCCTTACCAACTGTCTGTAGCTCTAATGAGCCTCTCAGACGGAACTCAATTCTCTCTTCCTCTGCTGAGTTCTACCACTCGCCCAGAACCGGGAAGCTAGAAGCCTTCCTCCCATATCCCACATCCAGGACACGAGCACTGTTTTCTCTGGTGTACCAGAACTATGAGGCTTCAGTTTCTTCTCTCCAGTGTAACTACTGATATCACCCTCCTCCCCCATTGTCACTGGCCTCCTTATTTCTCTAGAACATGTACATAAGCAATCTTCTGCCTCGAGGCCTTGAAAGTCTTTAAATCCCTCTGACATGATCTTTGTTGAGTATTTATTTATAACTTTGCTTACTATTTCCTTAGGGAGTCTGCCCTATGCTGCCACAAACAAAGCCTTCCCTGAGGACACCTCTGTGAGGAACATCATGTGCTCTCCTACAGCTGGTCCTCAATCTTGTTCTGCTTGTTTTTTTCCCCCATGGTGCACACCAAGTATTACATTATAACTTGTAAACATAGCCAGCATCTTTTCCCTCCACAAGATTGTTTCATTCTCTGCTATTTTCCCACTGTCAAGAATGACTGGCATATGAGAGTCACTCAGTGTGCACTTCCCGGCTGAATGGATGGATGACTGTGTGGTCAACATCAGGAGCACCAATGGCTCCATTCCCTACCCTATGAGAGCATCTCTTGTTCACTGTAAGGTAACTCAACTAACCTTGTAGATGACTTAACTGCAAGAAAAACACTAGGGTTTTATCTTCTTAAATCCAAGTTTTAAAATCCTATGACCTCCCATTTCCATTCATGCATCAAATTAGATCCTTCAGAAGAAAAACCTCGAGGCAAATCAGGAGGGTGAACTGTGGGAAGTGACCACAATCTGAGTCTTACCTAATTGGTTGTGAAAGTCCACATATTGGTAGTACTCTACAAACTTGTTTTTGTTAAAAAAATTCTTATAGACATGCCGGGCCCCAAACAGCCAGATATCACTATCATCAGTGATGGTCCCAGAAGTCTGATCAGTGAGGTCCAGGATGGCACACTGCGCCTCTGCCTCCATGGGAGCCTGGATATAGGGAATGCCAAACAGGCGCAGGAGTTCCTGTAGTTAAGAGAAACCACCCGCAAGGAAATGCACTGATGACCTTGACCACAAGGGGTGTGACAATATCATACAGCCCTTCTTACAGGAAGGACAATTCTACAGAAGCCCAAGCTAAAGTCACTCACCTGACTTTCTAGAAACATCTGGCCCGTTACAGAGACAGCAATCCGTTCTTGCTGCTGCTTTTGAGCTTCCAGTGAATTCTGTTCTGCTAAGAGGTTACTCTCTAGGATGTCTAGTTCCTCCTATAAAACATGTTCCCATTCACAGATCATTACAGTCATAATCCAATTATGTTCATTTGTTACAAAAAAATAAAAATAAAAATAAAAAGCCTGCATTTCCTCTGGTTGAAATGACCAATAAGTTGTTTCTCCTTACAGTGTTTTCCTCTTGAGATTTCTAGGCAAGACTGTCTCTTTCAGTCACTTGATTATATCATATGAGAAACATATCTACCCCAGATGTAACTAACATTTCAAAAGGGAACCATGAGTAACAAGAAGATGAATAACTTGAATATCTTGAACAGCTAATAAATATTTATCCAACAACTCTTAAAATCTCAAAGCCACAGGATTGGCTTCCTCGGCACTAAGTTAAAACATTGTATTATTACCAAATCAACATCTTGCCATTCATTAGGTGAGTCCTCAGCATATCCATCTGTTTTTTTGTGCTCTTCCTTGACCAAGTCCTCACTGTCAGAGCTGTCCTGTAGGAGGTTTTCTGTGTCCCTAGGGATTCCTTCCTCCAGAGTTCCTCTTGGTTCCTCTTCATCTTGTTCAAAGGGAGGTTTAGAAGGCTCTGATGACTCTGCTTGAAGTTCACCATCACTGACCACACTCTGTACCTCAATGAAACTTCCTGTCCAAAATATAATGATGTCACTTCATCTACATTTAGAACATTAGAAGCACTCTGAAGTCATCAAAACTTTCTGAACAGTCCTGAAAAATGTCAGACTCCAAAGGAAAGGATTTGACTATAACCTCAAACATGCAATTAACTTGTTATTCTTTTTTTTTTTAAGATTTATTTATTTTGTATACAGTGTTCTGTCTGCATGTATCCCTGCCCACCAGAAGAGGGCACCAGATCTTATTATAGATGGTTGTGAACCACCATGTGGTTGCTGGGATTTGAACTCAGGACCTCTAAAAGAGCAGCCAGTGCTCTTAACCTCTGAGCCATCTCTCTAGCCCCTAACTTGTTATTCTTAAACACACTGCATTACAAACGCCCACCTAGCACTTCCAAATAAGCCTTTCAATTAGACAAACTGAACTACTGGGCTTTTGGTCACTGAAAGTGGGAACCAAATTCTCAAAGATTTGCCTACTAGCTTTTAAAAATTATGTCCTGTCAATTAATCTTTTTAAAACCCAGAAAGGAAGCCAGGGAAGCAGATAGGCACACAGAATGGGACAGAGGTAAAAGCCATGTGGTAGAATGCAGATTAATAAAAATATGGGTTAAGTTATAAGAGCTAGTTGAAAACAAGTCCAAGCTAAAAGCCAAGCTTTTATAATTAATAAGAAGTTTCAGTGTCGCTATTTGTGAGTTGGCAGCCCAAAGAAAAATCTTACTATAAAAATACTTGCAAACCAAATCCAAGAACACATCAAAAAGATCATCTACCATAATCAGGTACATTTCATTCTAGAAATGCAGGAATTATTCCATACATGAACATCAGTAAATGTAGTCCCTCATATAAACAAACTTAAAGAAAAAAATCATATGATCATCTCACTAGATGCAGAAAACACCTTTGACAAAATCCAACACCCCTTCATGATTTATAGTCTTGGAGAGATCAGGGATACAAGGAACATACCTAAACATAATAAAGGCAGTTTACAGCTTACCTATAGCCAACACCAAATTAATCAGAGAGAAACTCAAAGCAATTCCACTAAAATCAGGAACAAGACAGGGCTATCCACTCTCTCCAGGCCTATTCAATATAGTACTTGAAGTATTACCTAGTACAATAAGACAACTGAAGGAAATCAATAGGATACAAATTGGAAAGAAAAAAGTCAAAGTATTTTTAGTTGCAGATGATACGATAGTACATATACATGACCTTAAAAATCCACCTGGTGTGGGAGCCTGTTTTTAGGTTCCCCATGGCTTTACCCAGCAGGTCCGCATAGAGAGGATGATTAGGACTACGGGTCTGAGTGCAGGTGTCTGAGATGGTCTGCACTTGGCTGTGCTGGGGGAGGAGGTCATTTGCTCCACCCCTTGGTGTCTCTATAAATACCCTGGGGCAGAGAGTCAGGCCTGTTGGAAAAGGTTCCAGGCCCTCTCGAGGCTATCCTTTATTTTCTGTTTATCTCCGCAATATAAATCCTTCTAATATTTCCTGCTGCTCGCACTCAAGAAAACTCTGGGGAGCTGTGGGGTTGGTGGGTAAATGTCCCACAACCTGGGAACTCCTACATCTGATACACACTTTTCAGCAAAATGGCTGGATACAAGATCAACTTAAAAAAAAGTAGCCCTCCTATATACAAATGACAAATAGACTAAGAAAGAAATCATGGAAACAACACCTTCCACAATAGCCTCAAATAATATAAAAAATCTTGGGGTAACTCTAACCAAGCAAGTGAAAGACTTGAATGATAAAATGTCATCTTTGAAGAAAGAAATTGAAGATACAAGGAGATGCCATCCTACCAAAAGCAACCTACAGATTCAATGCAATCCTATTCAAAATTCCAACACAATTTTTCACAGATCTTGGATGGACAATTTTCAGCTTCTTATAGAAACACACACACACACACACACACACACACACACACACACACACACAAACCTAGTGTGGTGGTTTGAAAGGAAGTGGCCCCCAAAGGGAGTGGCACTATTAGGAGGTATGGCCTTGTAGTTATGGTCTTGTGGGAGGAAGCATGTCACTGTGGAAGTGGTCTTGGAGGTCTCATATATGCTCAAGATACCACCCAGTGTCTTAGACCACTTCCTGTAAGATGTAGAACTCTCAGCTACTTCTCCAGCACCCTGTCTGCCTGCACACTACCGTGTCTTACCATGATGATAATGGGCTGAACCTCTGACTATCCCAATTAAATGTTTTCCCTTATAACATTTGCCATGGTCATGGTGTCTCTTCACAGCAATAGAAACCCTAACTAAGATACCCAGGAAGCAAAAACTATTCTGAACAACAAAAGTACTGTGGGAGGTCTCACCATCCTGGATTTCAAGTTGTACTACAGAGCTGTAGTAATAAAAACAGACACATTGATCAATGGATACAACTGAAGACCCAGGCATAAATCCACACACCTATAGACACCTGATTTTTTAAAACAGCCAGAAATACACACTAGAAAAAAGAAAGCACCTTCAACAAATGATTCTGGTCAAACTGGATGTCTACATGAAGAAGAATACAAATAGATTCATAGTAATCACCTAGCACAAAACTCAAGTCCAGTGGATCAAAGGCTTTAACATAAAACCAGATACACCGAACATGATAGAAAAAGTGGTGAATAGACTTGAACACATTGGCACAGGAGTTAACTTTCTGAACAGAACACTCATAGTGCAGGCAGTAAGATCAATAATTAATAAATGTGACTGTCTTACTTAGGATTTCTATTGCTCTGAAGAGACACCATGACCATAGCAACTCTTATAAAGAAAAACATTTAATTGGTGTGGCTTACAGTTCTGAGATTTAGTCCATTATCATCATGGCAGGAAATGGCAGTATGTAGACAGACATGGTACTGGAGAAGGAGCTGAAAGTCCTACATCTTGATCTGCAGGCAACAGGAAGCAAACCAAATGAGGTGTAACTTGAGCACAGGAAACCTCAAAGCCCACCCCACAGAGATACACTTCCTCCAACAACTTCACACCTACTTCAACAAGGTGGACCTCTATAGAGTGCCACTCCCTATGAGCTTATTGGGGCCAATGACATTCAAACTATCACATTCCACTCCTGGCCTCCATAAGCTTGCAACCATATCTGTCTTAGTTAAGATTTTTATTGCTGTGAAGAGACACTACGACCATGGCAACTCTTACAAAGGAAACATTTAATTGGGATGGCTCACTTACAGTGACCTCAGCACTCAGGTGGTAGAGGCAAGAGGGTCAGAAGTTCAAGACAAGCCTCAGCTCCATAAAAAGTATAAGGCCAGCCTAGGTTATATGAATCTCAAATAAATAAATAAATAAATAAATAACAGAAATCTGACCAGTAACAGGACACAAATTATGTGTAAACATATACACATGCAGTTATCTTCATTACTTGAAGTGTGGTTTATAAAGTCATTTCAAATACTAAATTAGCAAATACATGCTTCATATACACATATATGTATATATGCACAAATGTGTATGTGTGTACATACATTCTTTCATTATGTAAGAAATAAAGTTCAGAGTGTTATGTGACTTGCCTGAGGGTACCCTACTACCAGGGTGCCAGAATGGAGAGGCTCCCTAGCTGAAGATTCCTGCTGTAGACTCCACTACCCTGCCAATCTAGACTCTACTACCCTGCCAATAGTCCCTGGTTATCTCTGTGGGCACACTGAAAACAGGCAGAACATCTCCCTGACAAATGCCCATAAAGAAACCAAAGTACCTTTGATTCTGGAGTCAAATTTTAACAAGCAGATGACTGCACAAAACAGCTATAAACAATGAGTATCATTGGCATATGTGTATACAAAAATACAGAGAGAGAGAGAGAGAGAGAGAGAGAGAGAGAGAGAGAGAGGAGAGGTGTACATGGAGAGAATGCATGGGAAAGAGAGAGAGAGGGAGACATGAAGAGGAAGAGGCAGAAGGGGCAGGGATAAAGAGACAAAGACAGAGTCAGAGAATATAAAACAAATGAGACAAAATACTGGCCTCTAAGGTTAAGTGTGAATCAGTCAGTACTCTATGATAGCTTTCCAATCTTGTAATTTTTGTATGTCCAAGTAAGAAGTTAACAAAAGTTAAAGGAAATTCATCTTTCTTTTCTCCAAGCACGGCACTCCCTTCCTTCAACGATACCAAGGACAGAGTCTGCCAAGATGGCTCAGCAGTTAACATTTGCTGCTCTTGCAGAGGCCCTGCATTAAGTTCCCAGTGCCCAGGGCAATGCAAAAACCATTTATAACTCCAGCTGCAGATCTGCTGCCCCCTTCTGTATGGACACTGCATGCATATGTGCACAGACATGCAGACAAAACACCCATACATATAAAATAAAATGAAATCTTAAAGATACCAAACACAGCCCAGTAAAGCAGGGCATCCCCATCCTAGCTGTGTGGCACTAGGAAGCTCATTTCTCCTTTCTTCCTGGTTCCTCTGCCGTGAACAGGGTTATACTACAGGTTCTCCTAGTCCCTATAGACATCAAGTCCTCCCATTCCATTCCCTTAAAGAAGTACCTACCATCAGATTCGCTTTCTCCAGACTCCATCCCTGTTGGTCCCATGGGCTTTGGGACTAAAATCAATTCCCTGGCAGTGGCTTCAGGCATCTCCCATTGCTGGATGGTTTTCAGGGAATCTCCATGTTCATCAGCATTAGAAGACAATACCTTTTCTAAGTTACCCATTGCCTCTGAAGGGATGTGAACTGTGCTCCATGCTTTGGAAGCAGTATTTTGTACACTTTCTGTTTCATCATCACTTGAAAAACCAGAGGAAACACATTTACTCTCAGGTGGGTAGAGACCTTTCTGCAGCTCGGGCTCTTCAGGGTGTGTGTCCATCCTCTGATCGGAATGTGTTCTTATTGGAGGTTCCCTGAGGAGTCCGGAGGCATCACTGCACAGAAGTTGTTCTATGCATGCTGGTGGAAGGGGAGTTTGCTTCCCCTCAACCTCATACTCACTGCTTATCTGAGATGCTTCATTCACCACATGAATAAGTGACATCTGTTCCTTTGGAGCATAACATTGACCAGCTTCGTGACAAGCAGTATTCAAAGAATGAGCCGAGGCTATCTGTTCTTTTTCACTACTGGAGCTGACCACATACTCCTTTCCTACAGTCACAGTGAGTAAAGGAGGAACTGTGGCAAATGGTATGTCTCCACCTCTTACTACAGCTCCATCACTGTGCTCCTGGTTTGGCCTATTTCCAACCTGTGTTCTCACTGCCAGCTCATCACTCCTGGCACAAACTTCCCCATCTTTATCATCACCCAACACTCTCATCACTGCCCTTCCTGCTGGCTCATCATCCCCCTCACACACTTTTCCATCTTCATCATCATCCAGAGCTCTCTGAATAGCTGCAAGGGTCTGTGGTGATACAGAGCCTGCATCTGCAGTGGCCCACGAATCCCTCTCCCTCTCTGGCTCCTCTTCTGAGCTACTTCCCAGCATGGCTGCCTGCATAGCCAGTAAGGTTCTTGGAGAAGGAGGTGCGGCCTCTGGTTCTTTCTCTGGCTTCACTTTCTCATGGGGTGACGACTTCAGGTTGAAGGACATGCTGTGCGTTTTGCTGGAAGAAGGAGAAGCCTCTGAATCCACATCCATGACTTTCTTAGTTTGAATACCTGAGAGAAATTAAAACATTTCTCACCATGCAATTCACAGTGTGACAACTATATTTCTGGGAAGATGAACAAGAGAATCTGAGATCATAAATATAGTGATACATTTTTATTAAATCTGTTCACTAATTATAAAGTGGTTGGTTCTGTAGCAGCTAATCTATTAGTGACTAAATATATCTGTTACTACCTAACCAAAATTCTACTGGCTTTATCATAGATATCTTTTCCCAGAACTCAGAGCCACAAAGTACCCTAGGTTCTATTTTGTAATTTAAAATTTTATTTTGTCATACTACACAGCCAAAAGTAAAAAAAGTACTTTTATCTATCTCATAAAACATAATTCCATTTTAGATTATTTCATATTTGTTTCTATAGAAAAAAAGAAATTAAATCTTGGTGTTAGTGCTCACACATGTGAATTTAAATTTATAAAATGATCTTTCTCCCTATTATTTTAATTACTAGCAAATTCAAAAATAAATTTGAAACTAAGTTCTTTATCATACTCCAATACTCCCTTAGGAAAAGCAACAATAAAGAAAATAGAAATATATTTGATAGTTGCTGAGAGTACTAATGGTGTAGAGTAATAAGACAGTGTGAGATGGCCTTTATTTTTATTTGTTTGTTTGTTTGTTTGTGTGTGTGTGTGTGTGTGTGTTTGTGTAAATGTGTGTGGGTGCCTGGGGAAGCGAGAAGAGAATGTTGGATCCCTTGGAGTTGGAGTTACAGGCACTTGTGAGCCACTTGTGTGGGTGACGTGGAACCCAGCTCCTCTGGAAGAGCAAGACGAGATCTTAATTGCTCCTTGTTGTATATTTTTAATGCTAACTTCAATTTTAAAATTACTTTGATATAACATATTTCTTCTCACATCTTTTTAAAATAAAGTAGATTTTACATCTGCACCCATCACAAAGAAAAATGGTCAAAGGTCCGAGGAAATGTTAGAGACATTCTACTGTCTGTGGGAGCAAAACTCTACCTTACGAAGTTAATGTGTACAATAAATTTATAAATAACAGAAGCTAACACATACTGGACACTTTACAAACAAGACCTGACACAACCCACAGAACAAACCTCTATCAGAGAGACAAAGTGCCTGGCATGAAAGTGAAGACTCAGAGGTTAGATCACTTGCTCAAATTAAGTATCAGAACTGAAAATCAAGGTCATGTCTACTTCTAAATCCTATGATTTCAACTTCTGTTTTCTCTATCACATCAAGATTGCAGCTCAATATGTTACTTCATTTTCTCTCGTTTTTGAAAATTAGTGTTTCTCCACATGATATGCAAAGGAGGTATACTGGGGCAGAAAGGTTTAACTAGGGAAAGAATTGGAAGAATAGAAGAAAGGTGAAAGCTGTAGATGGGAAGGATCAATCAAAACCAAAGACACATGAAAAAACCACATGGAAATGCACTACTGTATTAAAAAAAAACAACAAAAAACACAATTTTTAAAAAAAGTTTGAATGGAAGTACCTTGTGTGAACTGACAATATTGCTCCCAGAAGCCATGGGTATTGATCAAAATCCCATTGCCATGTGCAAGATACTCCCCATGAGTCTCTGACCAGACAGCCCCAAGCTCCCAAAACAATATAGGCCATTGCTATTGCTCTTGGTTATCCACCAGAACTAGATGGTAAAGTCCTATTGCAAATGACACTACACACCCTGGATACAGGACAAAGAAGCTGGAAGTGAGCTGGAAGTCTCCTCCCTGCTACCTAGCTTCCAGAGAACTGAAAGGTACTAGGCAGGCTGCTGGGAGTGAGGAATTTTCAATTATCTCCTGGTGGTGAGCTCTGTGTGCTACAATTCTGACCTGACAAACCAGATGTGCCCATTAGTGCAGCAGTGGCAAGAATACTCTGGGGTCAATCAATATACTACTCAACTGGTTGTGGCCCACTCCACAGGAGGAAAGACTGTCTGAGACTGTATACCCAGTCAAAACTCATGGCTAGAGAGGTCACAAGCCCTAGGGAAGAATGTACTGCTGCTATTTTGCTAATTGAACATGTAGTCCAACTGCTCCCCAAATCCCTACATTTGTACCTCAAAACTAGTGCCGCTGCCAGCCTGGACCAGAGAAGCTCCTCCCTGAAGATGGTGACAGTCAATGCTCAGCCCTAAATGAGACTTTCATACAACACACACACACACACACACACACACACACACACACACACACCCCAATACCCAGGGAACATCACAAAATGGGGGAGGGTGGGGACAGAAAGAATGCAGGAGCCTGAAGATGGAAAGAAACACTACAAAATGCTGTGTTCTAGATATGGGATAGCCATCAGAATCATAAGACACAGCCTCTGTGGCTACCTGCATAAGCCCTAACAAGAGCCTGAAGTGCACAGTTCTCTTCTCAGACACTCTATCTCGGCTTTGGCTGGCACAGAGGAATGTAGCCAACCATGTAGGGAAAGCATGGCGGCAGGAGCAAACTGCACCCCTATCCTGTGGCTTGTAACTGTCAAATCAATGACAGTGCCTGGTACCTTTTATCAAGATGTAATGTGAGGTGTCTTCAGAGACCACTCTCCTTGACTCCACCTCCTTCAGAAAGCCTCCCTCATCTTCGTACTGCCTCTGGATTTGTCCTGAGTGCTGCTGGTTCATTTCCTTTTGGACATTTTCTATGTGCTGGTTTAGGTAGTTTTTCTTAAGCAAGCCTTTCAGCTGGTACTGTGAAAAATCATTAGACTCCTGGGGACAAAATAAACAAAATTGCTGCTTTACACTAACGCAGATAATACCACTGCTCACCAACCCAGTATAGTTTCATAGCATGAAAATAAAACTTGAAAACTAAGGGGGGAGGAGGTTCCAGTGCTGACTTCCTTTTTTGTTTTTTGTTTTTCTTTGTTGTTGTTTGTTTGTCTTTGAGACAGTCTCTCAATAAGTAGCCCAAGCTAGCCTGGAACTCACTATATAGGACCAAGCTGGCCTTGAAATTGTGGAAATACTCCTGCCTCTGTCTCCCAAGCACTTTGATTAGCACACATGGCATTTTAACAGCCTTTAAAAAAAATATCTTTGAAACCAAAAGAATTAAGCAAAAGAAATTATGAAGGACCTTTTTATTATTTAATCATTCATTCAAAAATCATTTGCTGAGCTAGACTACATGGCTGTGGTATGACATGTGATAGTAATTCAGCAAAACACAACCTTCTAGATACAGGCGAAGTACCTAGCACTGTCTCTGGTCCACATATGACATAGAATAAAGCAACCAGAGGTATTAATAATCATAATTAACAAGTGCAAAGCCTTCCCATTGAGGGCATTCTAAGCACTTTTATATAAACTACCTTGATTTATCCAATAAAACATTTTCCTATCTCCAGTCTGCAAATGATGGACTTGAGACTTCAACACCAGACTCACATGGGAGTCCTCAGACAGATGGCTTACACAACTGAGTCTATTACTGGTCTCACGATTATCCCTGCAACTAGGACATGGATCTTCTCTTATGAACACCATATGTGCACAATGGATAAGTCATACCAAAGATCACCCTGGACTACTTAGAACTTCTCTTCTCATGGAACCACCCTAGCCTTCCTAGCCTTCCAGCTCTAGCAACACCATGGTTGCAAAGAGAAAACCACTAGAGGCTATCTCCTTTCCTTCTCACTCCACTCAAATCTTATTTCTACCACTCATACTCAAGAGATTCTTCACAACCCACCCCCCAAAAAAACATGCCTGAAAGATAAATGGAGCCTGGACTACTTTCCCTTTGAAATAAAACTAAAATTTCTTTCTTTTTTTTTTTTTTTTTTTTTTTTTGACCTTTCAAGACAGGGTTTCTCTGTATAACAGTCTTGGCTGTCCTGGAACTCACTTTGTAGAGCATGCTGGCCTCGAACTCACTGAGATCCACCTGCCTCTGCCTCCCAAGTTCTGGGATTAAAGGCATGCGCCACCACTGCCCAGCCCAATAAATTTATTTCTTGTACCCAAAAACCTAATAATATCACTTCTATGTACTTTATTATTTTCTTATCTGCACTAACTACATAGAAAATCAGAAATAAGCCGGGTGGCAGTGGCACATGCCTTTAATCCCAGCACTTGAGAGGCAGAGCCTGGTGGATCTTTGTGAGTTCGAGGCCAGCCTGGTCTACAGAGCAAGATCCAGGACAGGCACCAAAACTACACGGAGAAACCCTGTCTCAAAAAAAAAGAAAAGAAAGAAAAAAATCAGAAATAAAGAGATAAATCCATTTTTTTTTAAATCTTTCTGGTAACAAAGTAAAAAGTATTTTAAAGTCTACAGCAAGTTAAAAAAAAAAAAAAA
>CABHPP010119641.1:0-14317 GCA_902168425.1 Peromyscus attwateri
AAGTCCAGATGAATTCACTAGTGAATTTTACCAGACCTTCAAAGAACACCACCAATGCTTCTCAAACTACTCTATAAAACAGAAGAAGTATATCACCAAACTCTTTTTCCTAATGAACATTCTCATCAAGATACTTGTAAGCTAAGGATGTATACTACTTTGTAATTAAAAAAAATTACACTTTTGGGCCAGCAAGATGGCTCAGGCATAAAGACAGGTGCTGCCAAGCCACAGAGCACAGAGGGGGCATAAAATTTATCAATACACTTAGCTAACCGTGGACCTGCGTGCCAGAACACCAACAAGACATGCCCACCAGTGAAATAACGGTACGACCATTGTGACAGGTGACCAACTGCTTTCTGATTGATTTTCATAACTGTTCCACATGTGGGAATTCATGTCTTGTACTACAGGCCTGGTCAAAAGCACATGGTGAGGGAGGATATAATCCCTAGGTGGGAACCCACAATTGTTGATTTGCTAAATGGACACACTGTCAAACTATCTTCTAAATATTTATATTTATACCCACAGGCTATTCCTGCTCTCAACCTTAGCCAGAAAAGCTACTTTCTGCAGTATGTAGCAGTCATGCAGACTCATAACTGGTTAACATGCTAAGAATGCTCAGCTCTAAATGGGATATGCATATCAACCTCTCATGTAAGGCTCAAATAATATCAAAGAAAAGGGGAGTATTAGAAATATAAGAGTTTGGGGCTGGAGAGATGCTCAGAGGTTAAGAGCAGTGACTGCTCTTCCAGAGGTCCTGAGTTCAATCCCCAGCAACCACATGGTGGCTCACAACCATCTACAGTGCCCTCTTCTGGCCTATAGACATACACGCAGGCAGAACATTGTATACATAATAAATAAATAAATAAATAAATCTTTAAAAAAATAAAAAGAAATATAAGAGTTAGGGCTAGAAATGTGACTCAAAAGTTAAGAGCACTTGTTACTCTTTCAGCGTGTTGGAAGCATAAGCACAAAGGTCCTTGTGCCCACAGAACTCCAGAGAAACCAAGAATGTTAAGCAACATAGAATGTCTCTCCAATGGTAAAGATGTCAAAAACCTGTTCTTCAATCCAGAAAGCTGGGAACCAGAAGTGATTAACAGCTTGGTGATCTGCATTATCTGTTGGGCTAGGCCATATCAAGCTCCTATAACCAGGACCAGAGGTGGCTAGCATTCTAAATGACCCTTACAGTCAGGGGCTCCCCAAGCTCCCACAACCAGAACCAGAGATACCTGATGTAGGGAAAAGGGGCCAGCTAAAGAAACCCGCCCTGACCCTGGAGCCCAGAACTAGTGAAAGAAACACAGCCTGGATCTGGGACCCAAGCCAGAGAAAAACATTTTATCCTTGAACCCAGAACCAAAGAAACATGCCCTGACTCTGAAACACACTTTGTCAAAGAAACAAACTTTGTCCCTGGAATCAGAGCCAGTGAAAGAAATATGCCCTAGCATTAGAATTAGAGCCAAAAAGCCAAGAAAGGCCAGTGAAAGAAACACAGTTTAGCCCTACCAAAATGTAAGTGAGTGTTGCAACTCTGGAGGAAAGGTATCCTGACTGTTCCAGGAGTCAGGCAACACCTTGAGCTGCAATGGGACAGCTCAGCTCTGGAGGGAAAGGTATCCTGACTGCTCAAGAGTCAGGCTATACCTGGAGTTGGGGTGCAGTGGGGGATGGTCTCACCACAGGATACAGCAATCCTGTTCCTCTCCCTACTTAAGGGGTCTTCCCAGCAGAGCTCTGCTTCTTCTCCAGCCCAAAATGTTGCTTCTTTTGCTTCACTCTGCTACAGGGGAAACCCCTGCAAAAATATAGCAATCTCCACCTTGCTCATGCTCCTAAGGGAACATCTCTGCAAGGTTTTTTCTGCTCAGTTCACTAAGGGACATCTCAGCAAGGTTCTTCTCTGCACGGGCAAATGAAGATCTTCATATCCAAGACTCTTTTGAGAAAGAGATTTATTTGGGAAGGAGGAGTCCAGGAGGGTGCCTACCTCTACCAGGGTGGGAAAGAACAGCCAACAACTGAATAGGCAGGGTGGTTTATATAGGATTTCTTAGGGTCGGAGTTTCTCCAGGGAGAAGATTTTCTGTCCAGGGCTTAGTTAGTTTTTTCTGCTCAGGGATTGGTTAGCTTTGTTGGTCAGGGGCAGAGATGGCCCTGATTTCAGAGGCAAACTGTGTTTCTTTCACTGGCCTTTCTTGGCTTTTTGGCTCTAATTCTAACGCTAGGGCATATTTCTTTCACTGGCTCTGATTCCAGGGACAAAGTTTGTTTCTTTGACAAAGTGTGTTTCAGAGTCAGGGCATGTTTCTTTGGTTCTGGGTTCAAGGATAAAATGTTTTTCTCTGGCTTGGGTCCCAGATCCAGGCTGTGTTTCTTTCACTGGTTCTGGGCTCCAGGGTCAGGGCGGGTTTCTTTAGCCAGCCCCTTTTCCCTACAGTCTAAATGGCCCTTACATCTGTATAGCCAAAGGCTCCCCCAAGCTCCCACAACCAGGACTTGAGGTGGCTAACAGCCCAAATAACCTCTACACTATCTACATGACCAAAACCAGGACAGACCCTTCCTTAGGCTCTTAAGCTAGTATATAGGCAGCCTATCTCTAGATCCCACCTTTTTAGAAGAAATTACATGTACCCTGAGTTGAGTTTCAACGTAATTCTGCTTCCGCTTCCTTATGCATTGGGAAACTTTATACCAGGAAACTTTTTTCCAAATTACGCTGCGTTTAAATTTGTTGGGAATAACCCACCTGGGATCAGACTCCAAGTCTTGATCCTGGTTGACAAAGTCAATCTCAATTCTTGCTGTTTGCTTTCCTGCCTGCTATGACCACCTACAGGGTCCTCCTCAGCAGAGGACCCAAGTTTGATTCCCAGCACTTATACTGTAACTCTCATTCTAGGGAATCTGACACCCTCTTCTTTGATCAAAGCCAGCCAGGTCTTAAGCTCTCGTCCAGTCAGGTCTATAAAGTGAGACCCTGCAAGGGGCAAAAAAGCTATTAGGTATTATTTAATTTTATCTGAATGGTGCCTATGTATATAACTGCTACCCTCCTTAGCAATGCTCCAAATAATATTACATGTGTTAGCTTTTTGAGTGTCAGTATCTTAAACTTTCCTAAGCTTCTACAATCCATAGATCAGGAAAATTTCCTACCAAAAAAACCCCTAACAGAGTTGTAGCTGTAGTTCCATAGTAGAGTGCTTGCTGCTTGAGTTTCTAGGTTCAGTGCCCAATACTGCCCGCCCACCCCATAAAATTAAACCACACACACACACACACACACACACACACCGTGAAAATAATCACTGAAAATACCCAGGGATATCTAGGGCAGTTGTGGAATGCTTGACAGGCATGTACAAGGCCCTGGATTTGATCACCAGCCCCATTACCATCCACCAACAAGAAGAACAAATCTAGAGAAGGAAACTTAGTAGGATAGTTACCAAAGGAAAAAGCTCCAAGTGTGGGAAATCTGGTAAGGCTCCTTTCACTAGGCAGAGAAAGGGTATGAGAGGGCACTGAGGCTCTATGTAATGCCTAATGCACACAACACACTTACAGAGCTAAAGCTGGAACGCTGAGCATTCATGAAAACATCTGCCAAAAATTGCAAACATTCTGTTTCCTCAAATTTTTAAAATGTGCCCAAGCTGTACATCTATACTATGAAAAGTTGAGATTGTGGGAAAGGGGGGCGGGGTCATAAACATTTTTCTCTTTGTAGCTCATCTGCTTTTACAATCGTCCTCCTTTCTTTTTTTTTTTTTTGGTTTTTCGAGACAGGGTTTCTCTGTGTAGCTTTGCGCCTTTCCTGGAACTCACTTGGTAGACCAGGCTGGCCTCGAACTCACAGAGATCCGCCTGGCTCTGCCTCCCGAGTGCTGAGATTAAAGGCGTGCGCCACCACCGCCCGGCCCCGTCCTCCTTTCTTTAATCATGGATTGTGACCTGTAGCTAAGCCTACTGACATTTCAGTAAGGCAGGGCCTAAAGTTCAAGCAGTCAGAAGTAAGTCCTGTGCAACGGAGATGACAGAGACACCTGCAAGAAGAGGTACCCTCTTTCTAGCTACAACCTACACGATCTCTCCCATACCTATCTAAGGAAATCTGTGTGTGGGGAACTATGAAATTTAAATATAACTGGCAGAATTAAAACAGGCTACACTGGAACACAGGTCCCCAAGATGAGATACAGCTAGGTGTACTGACCTGACTATGTCATAAATATAAACCTGACTATGTAACAAACTCTGGGCAACCAAACAATTATAATGTCGACCAAGTGTGGTGTGTACACCTTTAACCTCAGCACTCAGGAGGAAGACAGGTGGAGCTCTGTGACTTCAAAGCCAGTCTGGTCTACATAGGAAGTTCTAGAACACTGAATACACCAGGCCAGATGGCAGGAACCTTTAATCTTAGCATTTGGGAGTCAGAGGCAGGGGGATCTCTCTGAGTTTAAGGCAGCCTCATCTACATGAGCTCCATGATAGCCAGGACTACATAGAGAGACCCCATCTAAAATAAACAAAACACTGATTGCTCTTGCAAATGGTATTCAATTTCTGACACCACATGGCACCTCACAACCATCTGTAACTCCAGCTCCAGGGAATATAATTACTGGCTTCTGACTCCTGAGGCACCAAGCACACACATGGTGCCCAGACATATACATAAGCCAAACACTCATACACACAAAGTAAGAAAATATTTTTAAAAAATTTTTAAATTCTAGTGATCTAAATATATGGTTTGACAGATACTTCTATAAAACTGGGCATGGAAGCGTATGCCTGTAATTCCAGCTACTGGAGACACTGTATTAAGAGAATTTTGAGTCCAGTTTCAATTACAGAGTGAGACCTGGTCTCAAAAATACAAAAAAAAAAAAAAAAAAAAAAAAAAGGTGGGGGGGACCTAGGAGAATATAGCTCATTGCAGGGGCTAGAGAGATGATTCAATGATTAAACAATGGCTGCTCTTCCAGAGGACCCAGATTTGATTCCCAGCACGCACATGATGGTTAACAACTATCTGTAACTTCTGTTATAGGAAATCTGACACCCTCTTCTGGCCTTCAAAGGGCAGTAGGCCCAAAAGTGGTATATAGACATATAAGCAGATAAAATACCCATACACATAATTAAAATAAGCCAAGACAGAGGGCCTGAATTTAAACCCTAGAGCCAAGATGGAGGGAAAGAGAGAACTGAATGAATCTTAAAAGTTGTTCTCGCCGGGCGTTGGTGGCGCACGCCTTTAATCCCAGCACTCGGGAGGCAGAGACAGGCGGATCTCTGTGAGTTCGAGGCCAGCCTGGGCTACCAAGTGAGTTCCAGGAAAGGCGCAAAGCTACACAGAGAAACCCTGTCTCGAAAAACCAAAAAAAAAAAAAAAAAAAAAAAGTTGTTCTCTGACCGCCACACATGAGCCATGGCACTCATGTACCTGTACACATATACAGATACACAGACACACACACAAATAAACAGGAAAAAATACACACACAAAAAGAGGATGGAAAGCTGGCTCAGTGATTAAAAACATTTGCTATGCAACCATGAATACCAGAGTTCAGATCCTAGCAACCAGGACTAATCAAGCCAGGTCAAGCCAGGAGTGAACTCACTTGCACCTTGATCTCGGCACTCGGGGACGGAGACAGGAAGACCACTGAGCCTTCCTGCCTGCCAACACAGCAGAAAAAGATGGATCCCAGGTTCAGGGGAGACTCTGACTCAAAGAAACGAGGCAGAAACAGGACACCTGGGGCCCTTCCCTAGTTCTGCACGTGCACACAGGTGCAAGCACCTGACATGTGCATGTGCACGCCCAAGGAGGCCAGAAGAGCATCGGATCCTCTGGGGCCGGAGCACAGATGGTTCTGAGCCGGCTGACGCAGACGCGAAGAATAATGCCCTCTAACAGCTGACATAGGCTTCCCAGCCCCAAAAGCTGTTGTTGTTTTTAAACTGTTTTTTTTTTTTTTCTGGTTTGAGCTAGCCTGCTACCATTTAAACTAAGAAATGTGCCCCCAGTCTCACAAAACTAAAGTTAAAAGAAAAAGTACAGTAAGGAGAAAGGAGAATCCTTGTCATTTCTCCCAGCATAGCTAACAAAACTCCAAAGACAAGTGTGCCTTGAAGAAGGGGTCACCAACAAAATCAACAAAGTCATCTTGTTTAAAAAACTAAACATTATCAGTTAGCAGATGATCAGAAAAAAAGAAAAAAAAAAACTTTACTTTTGTTCTATATGGCCTTTAAATTTTATTCTAGGTACCTGTTTTCTCTTTAATTCCCACTATAGCTGTATCAGAATAGTTAAATCACATTTTAACATTACTTTAGTCCACACTGTTTTGTTTTGTTTTTTAAGACAGGGTATCACTACAGAAACCAGCCTGCCTCCCTATATCCATATATATGTTTTAGTTGTCTGGGTATAAGCTATGAAAATATTCTTAAACCAGGCGGTGGTGGTGCACACCTTTAATCCCAGCACTTGGGAGGCAGAGCCAGGTGGATCTCTGTGAGTTCAAGGCCAGCCTGGTCTACAGAGTGAGATCCAGGACAGGAACCAAACAAAGCTACACAGAGAAACCCTGTCTCAAAAAAAAAAAAAAAAAAAAGAAAAAAAAAAAAAAAAAAACTATAGGACAAAGTTATTTTGTTTACAGCTCATATGACATAATCAACAGTAAGGCAGAGATATTCAAACGACTTATAAAAATGAAGTGCTAAGAAGCCAGCTTTACAAAATGACTTCATGAAGTAATTTTCAGTCTGTGCAGGCTTCCCAGGCTGTTCTAACATTCTAAAAACAGCGGTTACAGCAATATATATTACCTTTCTAGAGATGGAAGAGACATTCAAACCAAATCTCTGTGCTCTTTCCTTTAGTTTATCCAAGTTAACCTACAAAAATAGAGATACATTAAAAAATAAGAATAAAAAAACAGAGAAGGCAGAAACTATGGTCTAAAGCTGAGTTCAAATAAGCCTACTGACATTAAACACGCCCTATGTGCCAAACTCAGGAAACACGTGACACCTACTCATCCCAATGATAAAAAGTCTCTTCTGAAATGTGGTGAAGGTGAAGGGTTCAGCTCTAACTCCTTTATTCATCAATGGTCACAAGGGCTTAAGAGGGCTCAAGAGCAAAGTAGGCTAAACACTGCTTGAAAAAACTACCATATATATAAACCATTCTCTCTAAAAACAAGTCCATCATTCACAGTCCAAATTCATGAATTCCTACCACACAAGCTCTAAAAGTAGTTTGTGTGACTGGATTTTAGTTTTCTGAGACAGGCTCTCCCACTATGAAGCCCAAGATAGCCTTGAACTCACTATATACCCCAGCATGGCTTCAAACTTGCAGCAATCCTCCTACTTCAGCCTCCTGAATACTGAGATTACAAACTCTGCTAAGTGATTCCTAATTGTTTTCTTCAAGCAAAGACAAACTTCTCAACTTCAGAAGACAAATGATACTACTCAACTCAATTCTCTTTCTTTTCTCGGAAGCCTTGGTACGATCATTAGAACACGTTAACTAATAATAACAGTAATAAAATATCTCAGTTTCAGTTACAATACTAACTGAAGCAGGATTTCAGTTGAATATATTTTATCACAATATGTTTCTATTGTTAAAACATGCTACCTAGTCATAATGGCCCAGAAAATACCAGTCTAATTCTACACTTTTAATTCTCATATATGTATATAATATATATACACACACAATACGTAACAATATTTTTGTGTGTGACATCTGACTGTGTAGCCCTGGCTTGCTTGGCTCTGTAGACCAGGCTGACCTCCAAGTGCATAAAGATCCACCGCCTCTACCTCTGCCTCCCTCCCAGGTGCTGGGATTAAAGGTGTGCACTACCACGTCTGCCTTCTCTTCAGTTTACAGGCAACAGTAAAAGACAGAAGGCTGGGGCTGCGGCTCTGCTGGTGGAGGCACCCTGGGTTTGATCCCTAGCACCATATGAAGTGGGGCAGACAGAGTGCGGCCAACACAGTGAACTATGCCTGCAATCCCAGCATTCTGAAGGTAGAGGCAAGAGAATCACATATTCAAGGCCATCCTCAGTTGACCCGGGAATCATGAGACCCTGTTTCAAAAAACTAAATAATTAATTGATTTTTAAAAAGAACAGTATCTACAGATAGAATTTATTAAGTTGCTTCCACAGATTCTTTGCAGTCATTAAGAATCAGACATTGAACTGGGCGGTGGTGGCGCACGCCTTTAGTCCCAGCACCCGGGAGGCAGAGGCAGGTGGATCTCTGTGAGTTCGAGGCCAGCCTGGTCTACAGAGCGAGATTCAGGACAGGCACCAACACTACACAGAGAAACCCTGTCTCAACCCCCACCCCAAAAAAAAAATCAGACACTGGGGCTGGTGAGATGGCCCAGCAGACAAAGGTGTTTGCGCCACAAGCCTGGCGGTTTATCATCAGAACCCGAGTCAAGGTGGAAGAAGAGAACCAACTCCACCATGTTGTCCTCTAATCACCACACACACACACACACACACACACACACACACACACATTGTGGCATGCCCCTCTCCAAAAACAAATCTTAAAAAAAAAAAAAATTTTTTTTAGCTGGGCGTTGGTGGCGCACGCCTTTAATCCCAGCACTCGGGAGGCAGAGGCAGGCGGATCTCTGTGAGTTCAAGGCCAGCCTGGGCTACCAAGTGAGCTCTAGGAAAGGCGCAAAGCTACACAGAGAAACCCTGTCTCGAAAAACAAAAACAAAAACAAAATTTAATCTCAGCACTTGGGAGGCAGAGGCAAGTAGATCTCTGAGGTCTACAGAGTGAGTTCCAGGACAGCCAGGATACACAGAGAGACCCTGTCTCAAAGAAACATAATTAATTAAATAATTAATTTGAAAAAATTAGGCATTACTAAAAGCTGTAAGGCCTAAAACTTCAGGGTCATAAAACCAAAGGGTTATCCTTTAGCTAACAAAAATCTACTTATCCTTTCAAAACGATGGCTGGTAGGAAAGAAGGTTATCTACAGTAACTTGAAGATGTGGCAATTTTTCTATCTTCCCCAGACTTCAAATACTTAAAATTCAAGGCACACTATACTGAAAAGTTAGCAAATTCTGACAGAAATTCTATCTTTAAAACTGCACAGGATTCAGATCGGCATGCGAGAGATTTTAAAGGGTTTCATACCATAGGCTTGGTGTCAGATGACAGACCTAGGGGGAAAAAAGTTTAATTATTTAATATTGTTAAAACTCATAAAATTAAATCTTCAAATCAAATTAAGAGTATAAACATAATACGCACGATAAAAACCCTTTAGACATACATGAGACCTTGTCTCAAAATTTTAATTAATTGATTCAAAAAAGAACAATACCTACAAACAGAATTTAAGTTACTTCCACAGACTGTTCTGTGGTTATAAGAATCAGACACGGGCTGGTGAGATGGCCCAGCAAGTAGAGGTGTTTGCACCACAAGCCTGCAGTTCATCCCCAGAGTCCAAGTAAGGTGAAGAAGAGAACCAACTCCATGTAAGTTATCTTCTAGACATGGGTTAAAAAAATTGAAAAACATACATCCATACAAAAACTTACAAATATTCACAGCATCATTAACTGTATCAGATAAATAGTGAAAGCAATAAGCTACTATCAACTGATAACTGGTTAAATAAAATGGGGCATATCCATATAGTGGAATATACTATAAGCAATAAAATGAATGAAATACTCTTTAATATCAATCTTGGAAACATGTTAGACTGAGAATGTTCAGTGGCAAAGCACCATTTATATACACAAAGAGATAAGACATACATGTCTGGCAGTGGTGGTGTACACCTTTAATCCCAGCACTTGGGAGGCAGAGGCAGGCGGATCTCTGTGAGTTTGAGATCAGCCTGGTCTACAAAGTGAGTTCCAGGACAGCCAGGGATACACAGAGAACCCCTGTCTTGAAAACACAAACAAAAAGAAAAACAAAAAAAGACATACAGAACAGGCCCAGTGATGCAGATCTGTAATTTTAGCATTTGGGAGGCTAAAGGAGAAAGATCTTAAATCTGAGACCAGCCTAAGTAAACTACACAGCAAGTCTGAGTCCGTCCAGGGGTACAAAGCGAAATTCTGTCTCAAAAACGATAAAAAAAAAAAAAATTAAGTACTATACTAAATGAAAAAGCTAATTACAAAAGATCACATATCATACATGCTTCCATTTGTGTGAAGCTAAATTCATAAATAGAGATAAACATCAGTAGTTGACTAAACACTAGGGTAGAAGAGGGAATGAGTAACTGGTAATAGGTACAAGATTCCTTTCGTGGGTAGTAAATATCAGATTCACTGTAATGTTGCACAGGCCTCTGAATGAACTAAAAAACTCCAGTGAATTACATACTGTGTGTATGTATGACGGTTTGAACGAGAAATGTACCAAAAACTTGAGCATCTGAACAGGCGCCTGGCCCCCAGCTGGTAGAAGTGTGTAAGGAGGTTCAGGTAGTGTGGCCTTGCTGAAGGATGCCTCCCTGGAGCCACGCCTGTTTCTAGCTCACCCTCTGTGCCTGTCTCGCGATGTGAGCTCTCAGCTCCCTGTCCTGCCGCCATGTCTGCGGCCTGGCGCCATGCCTCTGCTCCACTGTCATGGACGCCTATCCTTCTGGAACCCTAAGTCAAAATAAATTCTCTCTTCCTCAAGTTGCCTTTCATCATGACATTCTGTCTCATCAACAGGAAAGTAACTCATATACTAGTTAGGTAGCAGAGAATGGCCCTGAACCCAAATCCTCCTTCATCCACTTTTCCACCCTCAAGAGCTGGGATTACAGGTAGGTACCACTATACTCAGTGATAATTATTTGTTCCCAACTGTAACAGGGCCCAAGATCTTAGTAAGCCCTGAGACCTTAGCACAACTGATTCCAGGATGGAAGTACCATTCAGGCTGTAAAACTCACCACATAGACCACATCACCTGCCAAAACTAAAACAAAGGCCTAATTCATCAAATTCCACAGTCTCTCAATGTACTAACCTTGCTTTTTGGCTTCTGAAGTTCTTTCCACTCCTAGCTAACTGTTCTTGTTAACTGAAGTATGTCAACCAAGGATATAGTTTTTGTGTATAAAAGCTCACCCTGGGAAAGGCTTATACACTGGGATCCCAAACACCAAGTATATTCATCAGCAAAGACTTTATTTTTTTAAATGCATTTATTTTTAATTTTATGTGCATTGGTGTTTTGCTTGCATGTATGTCTGTGTGAGGGTGTTGGGTCCCCTGGAACTGGAGTTACAGACAGTTGTGAACTGTCATGTGAGTGCTGGGAACTGAACCAGGGTCCTCTGGAAGGCCAGTCAGTGCTTTTAACCAATGAGCCATCTCTCCAGCCCAATAAAAACTTTCTATTGACTTAAACCCTTTCTTTTTCTTTCTTTCTTTTTTTTTTTCTTTTTTCTATTATGAAAGACCATGTCAAGTTCCATCTCTGCCGGCTCCTGTGGAGTGCCTGTATCTAGGGTCTCTCTCCTCCCTTCTGGATCCTTCTGTTTGCTCCCAGGGGCTCAATACTCACCCACCCACCCTGGTGTAGGAAAGTCTTGTTCCCACACAGCTGGATTCCCTCCTGCCCACATCCTTTCTTTTGTGGAACTGAGGGAGGCCCCTGGCTAAGGCTAGCCCTGGCCCTAAAGGGAACTTGACCTGAGGTGTGAGCTGCCCAGTGTCAGGCCCCACCGCTGTCCTCACCCAGCACCACTGGACAAGCAAGGCCTTCTTAGACGGCCTGCGATAAGCAACACTCCACCCAGTTTCTCTAGACCGTGGCACCTAGCTCCTGGCTTCCTTCAGCACCCTGCACTTAAATGGTTTCTTCTGTTCTGCCTAGAGATTGCCGTGGCAGGAGAAGAGGGACATGGGCAGGATTCCCATAAGGAAGCAAACGTCTCAGTCGGTCTGTCTGTGAGAGGAAGGGCTTGAACCACTTGCATTCTGCTGCTGTCCTTTGTCCTGTTCCGCATTTATCTCTCATCTCCTCAGGCAAAGGTTTTATTGTTTTTTGTTTTTTGTTTTTTTTTGTTTTTCGAGACAGGGTTTCTCTGTGTAGCTTTGCGCCTTTCCTGGAGCTCACTTGGTAGCCCAGGCTGGCCTCGAACTCACAGAGATCCGCCTGCCTCTGCCTCCCGAGTGCTGGGATTAAAGGCGTGCGCCACCAACGCCCAGCCAGGCAAAGGTTTTATTTGTTGGTTTTGGGTTTGTGATAGGGTCTCTTTCTGTAGCCCAGGCAGGTCTTGAACTCTCTAACCTCCAGAGTCAGCCTGAAGGGTAGCTGACTTAAACCCTTTCCATTGAGCAGTCTTCTCTGGGGGCTACCCCACAACAAAACTTTTTAAACTTTCAACTAACCTTTATTTCTCATAAGGGGTTCCCTAGCTCCCCACTGTAGACATTCAAATATATATGAACTATTAAGTGTCTGTCTTATGCTTTGGTTCCTTTCACATTTCCTAAATTCTTCTAAGAGTCATTCTGTAGTTTGTTTGTTTTTTCGAGATAGGGTTTCTCTGTGTATCCCTGGCTGTCCTGGAACTTGCTCTACTGACCAGGCTAGACTCAAATTTAGACATCCTCCTGCCTCTGCCTCCCCAGTGCTGGGTGGGATTAAAGGTGTGCACCACCACCACTGCTCGGCTTATTCTGTAGTTCTAATGTCAGAATGTATAAATAACACTGCAAATGTTACTTATATATTACATTATTGACCAAGTTTCCTTTTCAGATTATTAATTTTAGCTTTTGGGGGGGTACAGAGAAGAGTTGTTTTTTGTTTTATTTTATTGTTTTTTTGTTTTGTTTTGTTTTTGTGGTGTTTTGAGACAGGGTCTCTCTACATAGCCCTGGCTATCCTGGAACTCAGAAAGATCGGTCTACCTCTGCCTCCCAGTGCTGGGCTCAAAGGTGTGTACCACCATGACCAGCTTTGAAGTTGTTTAGACAGAGTCTCACTGTAAATTAGGTTGGCCTTGACTCTTGGTGACTCTGCTTCAGCCTCCCAAGTGCTGGGATTATAGCACTTGGGCCATATCATCTGGCTTAATTTTTGCTTTTATTTTTCTTCATAAAGCATCATCTTTTAAGTCATCTCCGTAGTACCCACACCAATTCTACTGGATTTCTTTGGATATAATCAAGAGTGACAAAACATGTCATTTCTAAAATATTAGTGATGGCAGCCAGGATTTTTCTTATTCTGTTTTCAAGTGCTGGAAACAAACCCAGGGTTATGCTCCAAGCCTTGGTGTTTTTGCAAGTATAGCAACCCAACCTCTTTGGGACATTTTTTCTCAACACATTAAATTACTGAAAGATCACAAGATGACAGGATTGGATTGTAGCTACATTAAATCCTGGAGAACAGGTGCTATATTCTTTTCTAAGACACAACTTTGAAGCCATGTGAGATGGTACACGCCTTGAATCCCAGCACTCAGAAGGCAGAGGCAGGTGGATTCTCTGAGTTAGAGGCCAGCCTGGTCTATATAGAGTTTCAGCTCAGTCAGGGCTACACAGAGAATATATATGTACGTATATATATGTAACTTTCCTTCTTATTACTTTCTTTTAAAAAAATACATATTTATTGTATGGATTAAAAAAAAAAAGCAAAAAGTCATTCAAAATTTCAGTAACATGACCTGATTAATATAAACAAATCAGTGTATATCCTTCTGATCTTTTCTTCATGCCCATATACTTTCTCTTTTATAAATAAAACAGTAACATATTTGGTAATATAATTATAGAACTTGCCTTTTCATTTATCTTTCTAATTGATAAATATTTTATACTTCTTTGAGGAGGGTAGGTTTTAAGGATCAAACCTAGGGCCTTGCTTATGCTAGGCAAGCATTCTTCTACTGGGCTACATTCCCACACCTAGAATTTTTTTGGTAGAGTACCATGCAAAGTTGACCTCAAACACCCTATGTAGCTAATGATGACATGAACTTGATCCTTGTGCCTCCACGATCCAAATGCTAGTATTTCAGGCAAGCACCATAATGCCTGGTTTACACAGTACTAGGGCTCAAAACCAGGGCCTCCTGCATGCTAGGCAAGTACCTTACAAACTGAGATACACATCCAACCACTAGGCCCTTCTTTTTTAAGCCAGCCCCCACACCCCACACCCACCCCATCTATCTATCTATCTATCTATCTATCTATCTATCTATCTATCTATCT
>CABHPP010119641.1:14417-29503 GCA_902168425.1 Peromyscus attwateri
TCTCTCTCTCTCTCTCTCTCTCTTCCTTTCTTTCTTTCTTTCTTTTCCAAGATAGGGTTTCTCTGTGTAGTCTTGGCTGTCCTGGAACTCTAGGCCAGCCTGGCCTTGAACTCAGAGATCTACCTGCCTCTGCCTCCCAAGACTAAAGGTGTGCACCACCACCCCTCAGTTAAGATTTTTTTGGGGTTTTTTTTTTTTTTTTTTTGGTTTTTTTGAGACAGGGTTTCTGTGTGTGGCTTTAGAGCTGGAGCCTTTCCTGGAACTCACTCTGTAACCCAGGCTGGCCTCGAACTCACAGAGATCCGCCTGCCTCTGCCTCCCGAGTGCTGGGATTAAAGGCGTGCACCACCACCACCAAGCCAGGTTTTTTTACTACATAGCTAAGGCTGGATTTCAACTAGCAATTCTCTTGCCTCAGTCTCAGTGCTAGAATTGCAGGAATACACTGCTACACCCTATCTTAAAATATTATATTTTGTGTGTATATGGGAGGTCAGAGGACAGTCTCAGGCATGGCTCCTCAGGCTCTGTCCACTTGGTTTTGTTTGGTTGAGACAGGTCTCTCACTGGCCTAGAGCTCACCAATTAGGCAGGTTGGCAGGCCAGAAGGTCCCAGGTATCCCCCTGCCTCAGCCTGCTCAGCCCTAGGATTATAAGCACGCATCACCATATTCTGGTGTTTTTTAAATCCAAGTTCTGGGGTTCAAACTCTCCTCAAGTACTTTACCCCCGAGCCACCTCTTCAGCCCTTAAAATAGCATTTTAACATTCTACGCAGTCTACTATACTACAGTATACACTTAATTAACCCTATATTAGATACATTTTTTCCAATTATTGATCAATACTTGTGATGCTAACATAAGTCTCATGGCTAAGTCTAAGTGTATCAAAGATCACTTCTTTGTTAAGCTCTTAAAAGTAAAATTGTGACGTTAAATACAGTCTCCTTCACTTTTAGTACTTATGTTAGCTCAGAGCCCTGAAAAAGTACACAATAACTTTATGCTAATAAGACACAAAAATAAGTAAACAAGATACTGGAAATTTCTCAGATGTCCTAGGAAAGGAAAACAAATGGTGAGACCTCCTCTAGCATAATTTCAGAACCTTCTCTTAATTATTCCTAAGGTCTTAAGGGTGCAAATGCTATTAACTCTTTAAGGGCTTCTAGAGCTAACAAATTTACTTTAATTTGGAGGAATGAAATCTATTCTCATAGAAGAAAGAAAGTAAATTTTCTCAGAAGAACCTCTGTATTCTCACCTTTTGTTGGAACAGAAGAAATTCCAAACCTGTAGGAAGAAAAGACAAGCTAAACTTTAGGAAGCTGTTCACACTCTTAGTTGTCTGTGTCCGTGTCAAGGGCACATGACACTTCTTCCTTGTGATCTCACACTTTGCAATCATTAGCTAATTCTAACAACCCCATGAAAGAGGCTCAGTTGACTCTCCTTCTCACCAAGAGTCCAAGAGTACACTAAAAGTCCTCAGACGCAGGAGCAGCTGTCTGTTCCTGACTTTTACCTATTATAAAAACCCTGACCATTGATGACAAAACCCAATGCATAGCGATAATATTCAAATCAGCAGAAATGTTCTGACTATGGCCCAAACCGTATTCATTAATTTTAATGAGAACACTACTCCACTTAAAATCAACAATGATATCTAGAAACAAAGATCTGACCTCCTGCACTAAACTTAACATCTCCACCTTGTGTCCTGGGCTGGAAACACTCACCTAGCTGCTCGCGCAGCCTTCTTGCTCTCCAAGCTTACAGGGACATTGAATCGCTCGGCCCTCTTCTGCATTCTCTAAGTGATGACAGATGAAAATAGAGAAAACTGTAATGTCTTGTTTAAAAAGAAGTTGGTTAGGGTCATTTCTTCAGGTCTAACTGAAAACACTGACTACTTGAGACCATATCAAGTAGTATCCATTCTTAGGCTTAACACAACAACTATTTCCAGAAAGCAAGCGCCACAGTGGTATATGTAACAGATGACAGTTTTAAGGTAACTGCTCACCCTGCCAGCCCAAATATTTTCCTGAGTAGGTAGAGAAAGAAACATCAATTGTCAATATTGGATTTGTCTATCATTGATTTTTTTACATTTATTTAATTCTGTGTGCATGTATGGATGTATGCATCTATGCTACAACATACGTAACTCACTTGCTCCCTCTAACATATATTCCAGGGGATCAAACTAGGTTGTCGCTTTAGCCACAGGTACCTTTACCTACAAAGCCAAATTAACAGCCCTAAATGAAAATTTTTAAATGTAGACAGAAGAAAGGGTTAAAAAAAGATGCCAGACACAGTGACATGTACCTAGAATCCTAGCACCTGGGAGGTTGATTTGTAAAGATTATATTTGGGGCTAGCTTAAGCTACACAGTAAGATACTGTTTCAAAAAACAAACAAACAAACAAACAAAATCAGCCAGGCGGCGATGGCGCATGCCTAATTCCAGCCTCAGGAGGTAGAGCCAGGCGGATCTCTGTGAGGCCAGCCTGATGTACAAAGCGAGTTCCAAGACAAGCTCCAAAGCTACACAGAGAAACCCTACCCTGTCTGGGGGTGGGGGTGGAGGATGAGGACTCAGTGGGTGAAGGTGCATGCTGTGCAAGTCTTAAAACCTGAGCTAGAATGCCCCAGAACCCACATTAAAAAAAAAAAAAAAACAAAAAAAAAAAAAGCCAGGCAGTGGCGACACACGCCTTTAATCCCAGCACTTGGGAGGCAGAGCCAGGCGGATCTCTGTGAGTTCGAGGCCAGCCTGGGCTACCGAGTGAGTTCCAGGAAAGGCACAAAGCTACACAGAGAAACCCTGTCTCGAAAAACCACACACACACAAAAAAAAAAAAACAAAAAAACAAACAAAAAAAAAAAACCAGAACCATGTAAAAAGCCAAATGTGCTCGTACACATCTGCAAACCAAGCACTCCTGTCAAAGATGGTGGAGATCTGCTGGAGGTTCTTGGCCAGTCAGCCTGGGGCACACAACACAGCAGCAGAGACAAGAGACCAGACTATGCCAGGGAGATGTTTGCCAGGGAGATAGTTCAGGGGGTAAAGTTGTTTGCTGACTAAGTTTGGTCTCTGCAACTCACATGCTAGAAGAAGAGAACCACCTCCCACAACTTGTCCTCTGACCTACAAACGCACCCTCGCCCATGCCCCCCCACACCCACCCACTCATCCACACAACTGACAAATAAATAAAAGGCAATTTTTAAAAATGTTTTCAAAAGAAAGAGAGACCCCTACCTCAACAAAGTGGAAGGCTAGAACTGACTCCAGAAAACTGTCCTCTGACCTCCACATGTGTACCATGACATTCATGCACCCTCACCCTAATAAATATTTAAAAAATGAATGAGAGAGGGATTGCTACTAAAAAGAATATACTTACTTCAGTCTGAGGTATTCCAGATGTAATTTTTACCACCTTCTTTTCTGATGCCCTGGGAAAAGACAGATTTTTTTAAAAAATCAGAAAACTGCTATTTTAAATTAAAACCTTAGAAATGTATAAGAATTCACCCGAGTCACATCCTCTGCCCCATATGTGTCTACCACTCTTTAATCTAAAGAAACATTAAGTCCATAAGAACTCTGGTTCCTTGAATTGTTGTCTACTGAGAGGAAAAAATTAAAACTAAGTTACTTTAACTAAGGTGTAAGAAAGTAATCAGCAAAGAAGTCAGGCTGAATATACTGGGCTAAAGGGACTAAATCATTCCATTTGCTTTTAGGAACTTTACAGTTACTTTTGAACCCTCTTTCCAACCTTCAATTAAATGGAAGCTCTCAACTCTCATCACAGTATTTTACCGTGATGTACAAGCCCTGATTTTGATCTTCTCTAAGTCCCTGCTGCTCCCGTGGGATTTCAGCTCTAGTGAGAACAGTCAAAGCAGAACAAACAAAACTGCCACAGGAAGTGGAGGAAAAAGGCTAAGGAGACGGGGTGTTGAATCAGGAAAACATGGTGAGTTACTGGTCAAAAGGTTTAAGAGAAAACAAAAGAAGGGGACCACAGGGGCAGGAGACAAAGTTCGGAAGTCCCAGGATAAATGGAAGGGCATTAACTCTCCAACAAACAACTCCCATAAAACCGTGGGTCATAACCAGTCTCATTAAGGTCCCTTATTTAGAGACATGGGCAGCTTTTGTTCCAATATCCTAAACACTTTTCCCATTTGATGCCCTGAAAGGTAGTAATGGTTTAATGACATTTTCAGAGGAAGCAATTCTGGAATAGGACCTGACTCTGTCCTCCATCCTTTTGTTGGAGGTCCTCAGACCAACAGGCAAGCAAAGGATGCCCCCTGCTGACCACAACTAAGTCTTACAATATTTAACAGTCTTGACTTGGGGGGGGGAGTGCTGTTTTTACACGTAACTTCAGACCAAAGATGATGTAAAGAGATTTCCTTTTGGATATATAAGGGATTCAGATCAGCCCAGAAATATTCAGACTGTTTTAAGAAATTTTACCAACTCTCCATCTTTTCACTGCTGTTGTCTGAGCATGGCTTCTCCTATGAGGTCAAAGCTATCTTCAAACTTGTAATCCTCTTGCCTCCACCTCTCATTACAGATGTACACTACACACTCCCCTACTTCTCTTTTTAAGACAGGGCCTCATCTTATAACCCTGGCTTGGCCTGTAATTTCCCATATAGAGTTGGCTGGCCTTGATCTGCCCCCCATCGGCTTCCTAAGTGTTGGGATTAAAAGCATGGCCACAGCAAGACATGGTGGCACACACCTTTAGGTCCCGCATTTGAGAGGCAGAGGCAAGAGGATCTCTGTGAGTTCAAGGCCAGACTGGTTTATATACCAAATTTCAGGGTAGCCAGGTCTATATAGAGAGACCCTGACTCAAAAACATAAAAAGGCATGAGCCATTAGGCCCAACAAGACTGTTCTTTTAATGAAATTAGACTTCAAATAAAACAAACTTCTGTGACTTTTTTCCTGATCAAGATAGAGGGGCAAAAGCCAAATATGGTGGCAAACACCTTTTAAATCCCAAGGCTTGGGAGGCAGAGGAAGGCAGAGGCAGTCTTCCCCAATGACTTCAGGATAGTGACTTCCACATTCTCATCTGGTTTGTTTTTTGTTGTTTTTGAGACAATTTCTCAAGGATGACATTGACCTCTGATCCTTCTGCCTCCACCTCTCACTGGGATTATAAATATGCAACACTGCATCTAGTTTACGCCGTGCTGGGGACTGAACCCAGGGCTCTGAATATACGAGGAAAACACCACACCAACTAAATTACAATCTCAGCCTCCATGTTCACATCTTGAAAAACAATCATTACAGTAGACCTCAGAGTAGAAAGGGAACCCAAGAGGGAACTTCCTCATTATATACCAATCCTTTAGACACAAACTCAGGCAATAAATACAATTACATCCTCATGGGATTCATGGGAAATTTCCATTCTTCATTGACTAATTTCTCTATCCAGTCACATACAAAAAGCATTCCCCTAAAGTATTAGTCAGGGTTCTCGAGAGTAACAGAACTTATGGAAAGACTTACAGGCTGCAGTCCAACTAATCCAACAGTCGCTAGCTATGAACACAAAGTCCAAGAATCTAGTAGTTGCTCAGTCCCCACAAGGCTGGGTGTCTCAACGGATTATCTGTATATGCTGGAATCCCAAAGAAGTAGGCTCCGGACTGGAGAGATGGCTCAGAGGTTAAGAACACTGACTGTTCTTCCAGAGTTCCTGAGTTCAATTCCCAGCAACCACATGGTGGCTCACAACCATCTACAATGAGATCTGGCGCCCTCTTCTGGCCTGCAGGCTGAACACTCACTGTATACATGATAAATAAATAAATCTTTAAAAAAAAAAAAAAAAAAGAAGTAGGCTCCAACGCCAGTGAGGGAATGAACACGTGCTGACAAGGTGGGGCAAGCAGGCGAAGGATGAACAAACCCTTCCTTCTTCCATTCTCCTTATATAGGCTTCCAGCAGAAGATGTGGCCCAGATTAAAGGTGTGTCTTCCCATCTCAAGATCCAGATCAAAGGCATGTTGTCTTCCAACCTCAAGATCTAGATCACAAGTGTGCCCTCCATTTCTGGACTGTAGTTCATTCCAGGTATAGTCAAGTTGACATCCAAGAATAGCCATCACAATCCACCCTCTGTCAACGTGACACACAATCATATCTCCTTATATCATGATTAATTTCCAAATGAAAAGAGCCAGGTCATAATAACTCCTAAACATACATGTCCCATGTACAATTGTAAATGCGTTATAAATTTAGAATAGGTGGTAATGTCCCTTGAGGGACACATCCTTTTAGCATCTAAAACTTAAATATGACCACTGATAGTCTCTTGATGTTAAAGAAACTGAAAGAAAACACAAATATCTGTACAAATGCATTCTTAACAAAATACAGCAGAAGCACTCATGTCAATTGTAATCCTCAGTTTCCACAACTGGTCATGTGGCCTTAGATGGTGTTTAGAACTACCTTCCTCTACTACCCATTCTGTATTTCCTCCACCCTCTGCAAGCACTTCAGCAGGTCTCTGGTCTTTTCCTGAAGGAATGACCCATACCTTCATTCCTGAGGGGTCTGTGCCGTTTGTGATCCCTTCTGGATTAGACTATTGTGGTTTCCCATTCATTTTAATCACAGGGCACAGTAGCATCAAGAGACGCTCTAATGGAGCTCCTGCACTCCAGACATGATCCTTCTTACCTCCATTGTGGAGAGGTAATCCAATTTCCCCATGGCAATCTGGATCTATCACCCATCCTAACACTGTTATTCATTTCTTAGCCTGTTGGTTTAAGGGCAATATAAGTCCAAAGCGGGGCTGAAGAGATGCCTCAGAGGCTGAGAGCATTGGCTGCTCTTCCAGAGGTCCTCAGTTCAATCCCCAGCAACCACATGGTAGCTCACAATCATCTCTAATGAGATCTGGTGTCCTCTTCTGGAGTGCAGACATACATGCAGACAGAGCACTGTATACATAATAAAAAAAAAAAAAGTCCAAGGTGACCAAGGAGTAGTCTGATATTCCAGTTCAATGGAATGTTTGTTATGGTTCCTGGTAGGAGTACTATCCTCTATGGAACCAAACTTCTAGATCAGCAGAATTTAGAGCTGTGGGAACAGGAATCAAAAACTTCCCTAATGCGTCACTAGGGGTGATACGGTGAGCCTAACTATTTTCTTTTCCACTCCTTAATTCCTGGACCCACGGACCCTGGCCATAGGAGAAGCAGTACCGTATATTGAGTACCATATATCCAGAGCATATGCTGCCCTCTGGAGAGCCTTGCCCACACCCTCAGGATGCTGCCACCGAACTGGCACTGTAACGGTGTGTTCAAAACACCAAAGTCCATTCCATCTTTCTGTTAGGCCAGCTGCTTCAGAATGTGGGGAACCATAAGACAGTGCACTCCACAGTCACGAGCCCACTGTGCACTTCTCTGGCTGTGAAATTAGTTCCCTGGTCAGAAGCCATACTGTGTGGGATACCATGTCAGTGGATAGAGCTCTCTGTAAGTCCATGAATGGTGATTTTGGCTTCATTACATGCAGAAAAGGCAAATCCATAACCAGAATGAGTATCTAATCCAGTAAGAACAAAGAATGGTCTTTTCCACAGAGGAAGTGGTCCAATGTAGTCAATCTGCCACCAGGTTGCTGGCTGGTCACCCCGAGAATGGTGCCATATATGGGGCTCAGTGTCGGTCTCTTCTGTTGGCAGATCTGGCAATCAGCAGCAGATGCAGCCAGGACAGTCTTGGTGAATGGAAATCCATGTTGTTGAGCACAAGCATAACCCTCATCTCTGCCACCATGGCTACTTTGTTCATGGGCTCACTGGGCAACGAAAGAGGAGAGAGGAGAGAGGCTGACTCTCCACAGCACGGGTCATCCTACCCACTTGATTACTGACCTCCTCCTCAGCTGAAGTCACCTTTTGATGAGCACTTACATGGGGCACAAGTGTCTTCACATCCTTTGCCCATTTGGAGAGATCTAGCCACATACTTCTTCCCCAGATGTTTTCCTCACCAATTTTCCAATCCTGCTCTTCCCAAGTCCCTGACCATCCAGCCAATCCACTGGCTACAGTCCATCAATCAGTGAACAATCACACATCTGGCCATTTCTCTTTCCAAACAAACTGTAATACTATGTGTACTGCCCAAAGTTCTGCTCACTGTAAAGATTTCCCTTTGCCAGTATCTTTCAGGATGTCTCAGAAAGGAGTTGCAATGCTGCAGCTGTCCACTTCTGGATGGGGCCTGCATAATGTACAGAACCATCAGTCAACCAGGCCTAGTCTTCTCTTCCTCAGTCACCCGATCGGAGGCTATACCTCATGAGGCTGTAGGTGCATGCTTGGCACAATGTCTGTGTGCTGCCATGCTTCCTGCCATGATGATAATGAACTAAACCTCTGAACATAAGCAAGCCACAATTAAATGTTTTCTTTTATAAGAGTTGCCATGGTCATGGCGTCTCTTCACAGTAATAGAATACTGACTAAGACAGAAACTAATAGCTTTATAAGTATTTGACAGAAATCTATCAAAATGATAAATGTGTGATACAGCAAATCTTCCAGTAGAAATTTATCCTCTAGATGTGACTTGAATAACTATAAGAATAGTTGGATATGGACATAAAACACTACAATTATTGTTTTTACGAATAATCCAAATGTTTATCAACAGACTGATGAAATAAATTACTATTCCTCCAATGAAAGGAAGATACTAATTGAAGCCAGATGTGGTTGCTCATGTCTATAATCCCAGCACCTGGGATTAGATGATCAAGGTCATTCTTGACTAAATAGCCAAGTTCCACACCAGCCTGGGCTACTTCATCAGACCCAAGGAGAAGAGTATAATTACTAGAAAGGATAAGGTTCCAAAGTTAACAGCCATTATATCTGGATGATAAGTACAAGAGGGCTCATTATACTGTTCTCTTAACTTTTAAATTATTTATTTGTACTTCCTATAATAACAAGCTTAAAAAAAAAAAAAACCACAAACAACTGACCACTTGCTAGAACAATTAACATCATAGGGTTGATGCAAGGATTAAAACAGAATATTAAAATTATGTCTAACATGTAACATTTAAATAAATTATCAATGTAATATAAAAAGATTCCCAGATGTGAAAGAAAAATCAAGAAACAATGTGCATAGCACCTAAACATGTACCCACATATTCATATACACACCCACACACTCCATGTTAAACACCCACAAAAACTACTAAAAACCTTTGTAAAGTTTCATGGAATGTGCTCAATTTCCTTTTATATGTTTTGAGGGTTTTGCCTGCATCCGTGTATGTACATGTGTGTAGTGCCTGCAAAGGCCAGAAGAGGGCACTGTATCTCCTGGAACCGGAATCACCCAGGTTGTGAGCTGCTATGTGAGTGCTGGAAACCAAACCCAGGTTTTCTTTAGGAGTAGTACATACTCTTAACCATCAACCATCTCTTCAGCCCCTAAGTTTTCAAGCTTTTTTTTTTTTTTGTGGCGTAAGGGATCAAATCCAGGGTACTTCACTAAGCAATGTACTCAGCCCCTTCATTTGCAACTTCTATAATCTTCTATGATCTATTTAACACCTTCCCTTCTTCCCTACCCCTCTCTCTGTGTATATTTTGCATTTTAAAGGTTTTGGTTTATTCCAACTATCCTAAAAATTGAGAATTAAACACTAGGCCTTATACATGTCATGGAAGCCCTCCACCACTGACCTATAGTCCCTGGTTCATACACTGCCTTTTATAATGAAGGCACTGAACAAAACTATAGATACATACCTGTAATACCAGCCTTCAGGAGGCAGGACAGGATGACTATGGTTTTACACCTTGCTGAGCTACACAGAAGATCCAGTTTCAAACGACACTGCTATGAGAACAAAGATGGCAGGAGGACTGCACCATGCCTAATGTCTCAAAGTGCAAATGGCTACAATAAGATGTTTAATGACTAACCTTGTAGGATAATTTAAACAAAGCAAAATCTACTTTCTACTTCGGTATTTTGTCTTTTTTTCCTCCACTGTAAATCATAAATCATAGAGGGTAGACTTACATGAGATACAGCTTCTACCAATCTCTCCCTCTGACAAAACTCCTTATATACAGTTTCACGCTTTTCTACAAAAGTAAAAAGTTTTCTGTAAAAGTATACAATTCTATGAGTAAGGGTTTACAGGACTGGACATGGTAGAGCATGCCTTTAATCCCAACACTCTGGAGGCAGAGGCTGATGCTAAAAGGTTTTATAGAAATTCATACTGCACTGGGAATCATAGATTCTAATCCAATAATCTACTATGGTGGCTCACAAAAGCACAAAGGCTAGGGGAACTGAACTGTGCCTGTCTTGAAGTTAACCTGGCTCTAATCATCTAATGCACAGCACAGAGAAAAACTCATTTTTCCAGTGGAAACATACCTAAAGCAGGCGGCCAACCTTGTCGGAAATGGGAAGGTCAGGGGAATGTGTGACAAGTACACAGAATGAAACTTTAAACCACTATTTTTAAAGCACTATCTGGGAGTCTAAGTATTTAGTTGGTAAATGCTTGTCATACAAAACCAGAGGGACTGAGTTCAAGCTACAGTCTTCCTGTGAAAAAGACAGGTGTGGAGCTGGTGCCTCAGAGACCAGCACTGAAGGCACCTGGGCCTCACTAGACAGTCACTCTGCTCTGGGTGAGCTCCACGCCAGGTCAGGTGCACATCTTCAATCCCAGCACTCAGGAAGCAGAGGCAGGTGGATCTCTGTGAGTTCAGGGCCAGCCTGATCTACATAAGGAGCTCCAGGACAGCCAGGGCTACATAGTGAGACCCTGCCTCAGGGGAAAAAAAAAAAAAAAAAAAACTAGGCTGAACAGTAATTAAGGAAGACACTTGACATCATCTTCCACATATGTATTACACACTAGCACACCAAAAGACAGAACTATCTGCTCTTATTTAGATTACTAAAAAGGGCTGGGTGTGGTGGCGCACATCATTAGTCCCAGCACTTGGGAGGCAGAAGCAGGTGATCTCTGAGTTCTAGGACAGCCTGGTCTACAAAGCCAGTTCCAGGCACAGCCAGGGCTTAAAAAAACAAAAAACAAAAAACAAACAAACAAACAAACAAAAAAAACAGATTATTAAAAAGGAATAATTACACATCAACAGCTTTTTCAGGAGGTTCTTCCTCTTTAACAGGCAGTTCTATGGGCTTTGGTTCTTCTTCCTAAAACCAAATGAAAAAACACGGTTAACATAAATCAAGAATATCCATTAAGAGCAAGGGGGTAGCGGTGCACACATCTGATCCCAGCACTTGGGAGGCAGAGGCAAGCAGATCTCTGTGAGTTTGAGGCCAGCCTGGTCTACAAAGAGATTTCCAGGACAGCTAGAGCTGTTACAAAGAGAAACCTTGCCTTAAAAAGCCTTAAAAAAAAAAAAAAATGCAAACTGCTCTTCCCAAGGACCCAAGTTTGATTCTCAGTACCCATTTCAGGAAGCTCCTAACTGCCTATGACTCCAGCTCCAGGGGATCTGAGGCCTCTGGCCTCTACAAGCGCTGCACCCATGTGCACATAACATTCCTACATAATAAAATAAAATCTTCAAAAACAGTTTTAAAAACAGAATACCCACTAGAGCCAGCAAGACGGCTGGTCAGTAGGCAAGACTCTGGCAGTGCTGTGCTCGTGCCGAAGACCACCAGAGCGCCGACATCCAGTGCAAACCACACACGGGTTCACTGCTAAGCAGCAAGCCCTGAGCTCTCAGGAGGAAAAACCTCAAGCAGGGTGGTACAAGCCTTTGCATCATATGATTGGGTGAGGGTGTGTAGCCTTTGAATTTACTAGTTGGGGGTTACAGTTATCATTTTTGGGCAGGCCTGGACAAGTCCCAGGCTCTGTCCTTGAGCTGCCATGGAGGCTGGCTAACCTAGTACATACTGACTGTGGGGGCTGACTCAGTGGCCCAGGCTCTGTCCTTGAGCTGCCATGGAGACTGGCTGGCCTCACACGTTCACACTGACCCACGCACATATAGCTCTAAGCTGGTGAGGGGTCCCACAGTAAACTGGCTGAACCTTGAATAGTCAAGAGCACGAGTGCGTGCAGAGGGAGCTACTGCAAGGACTATCTATGTCTTTTGTTTACGGCCTTCCCAGAAACTCTTGCTCAAGTCTCAGGAAACTGAAATTGAGGCCTGATCTCTGAGAGAAGACTGACAACCTGTCACAGTGTCTGCTTGGTCCTTTCAGTAGTATCAGCTTGAAATCCTGAGTTGGAACCAAGGAAAAGTCAGAATCAGTGTGCTCATCCCACTTGCAGTCCTACAGCAAGATGGATGGTTGAGACAAGAAGTATCTGGGTTAGCTAGCCTGGAGTACCCAGCTCAGCAAAAACAGTCAGAGAAAGTCCTGCCTCAAATAGGGTGGGAGAGAACTAATCCAGAAAAGTTCTCTCCTTTCCATGCGCATGAGCCCAGTACTTCACACACTTACACACACCATTTTTTTTCTTTGATCCCAGCACTTGGGAGGCAGAGGCAGGCAGATCTCTGTGAGGAGTGGATGCGGGAGTTGACAGGAGGTGGGGGGAGAACAGGAAGAGAGGAGGAAGAGGAAACTGTGGTTGGTATGTAAAATAAATGAAAAAAATAAATAAATAAGGAAGGAAATAAATAAGGAAAGAAAGAAACAAACAAACAACAAAGAAAGTAAGTAAAGAAAGAAAGAAGAGAAGTTCAGGTTATCCTCAGCGACATAGTGAGTCTGAGGCCAGCCTGGGCTATGAGACCCTAGCTCAAAAGCATTAATTAAAGTTTATTAAGAAAATAAAGGAATTTCCATCAAGAGACAACATAAGAACTCGAAAATGAACCAGTCTTTGATTCCTCTTAAGCACCTAAGAACCCAAAGGATCGACAATAGGCAATTTAGCCAAAGCAGTGACACGTCACCAGGCCAGTGACGACCTTCCCAACTCACCTCGGTCTCATCTCCCAGTACATCCTCTTCGTTCGCTTCCTCTTCAGCTGGAGAACATTAAAACATCCAGGTCAGGCCCTGCTATAAAACCATCCTGATCACTGTGATAAGATAAAATTACAACCTCTTTGCTTTCCCAAAATTATATTCAATAATGATGGTAGAACCAATCTTTACAAAATAAGCCATATTTAGAGAAGATAAAACCAGATCTCTATCTAATGTAAGTATAAAATTGAATTCAATCTGAACTGAATAACTAAATGCAATTAGGTTGTAATTAAGTCACACTATAAAATTAATTTAAAACTAATTAGGACAGGGTATAGTGGTGCATGCCTTGTAATCCCAGCATTTGGGAGATAGAGACAAAACAACCAGTAAATTCAAAGCCATTCTTGGTTACAGAAGCCAGCTTAGGCTATATAACGCCCTGTCTCAAATAAGCAACAAAAAAAAGTGTGTGTGTGTGTAAAGATAACACAGTTCAATTCCCAGAACCCACATAAAAATGTCCAGCATGGTAGTGGTGCTACAATGGTAGACCCTTGTAATCCCAGACCTGGGGAGCCAGGCAGAGCCAGATCCCTGTGACAGAGCCTGACTAAAATGACAGGACGGTGGCTCCTGGGAACAATACTCAAGCTTAACCTCTAGTGAGAGCAAGAGAGACAGAGAAAGAGTGTGTCACAGAATAACAGAGAAAATATCTCTGAAGTGGTGGAGGGCTAGAAAGATGCCTCCGCCATTAGTGGCTCACAAGCAAAACACCAAGAGATTTAGGAGTGGGAAAGGAGTTCTTTAAAAAATAAGCAAACAAAATGGTAGGTACTGAGAGGTGGCTCAGAAGTTAAGAGTACTTGCTGCTAACTAGATCCCAGCACCTAAATCGGGCAACTCACACTACCTGTAATCTCAGCACCAAGAAATCTGATACCTTCTACTGGTCTCCTTGGACACCCACACATATATACGCGCACACACACACACAAAATAAGTGAAAAAATTATTTTCAAAACTATGCACTACTAAAAAATACCCAGGGGAAAAAACATAAAAGACCAATGACAAAGACATTTGTGTTAAAACCAGCAAGGCAGCCCATGCCTGTCACTCTAGCACTCGTGAGCAAACAGCAAACCCACAAAATCAGGAACAGAGACAGTTTAAACGGAGACAAGCAAAACTAGGCCGCTTGACAGGATAATGCCAAATATAGGTTTGTGCAGATAAAAGAACCCTGAGTGGGCTGGAGAGATGGCTCAGTGGTTAAGAGCACTTGCAGAGGGCCTAGGTTTGGTTCCCAGCATCTACATGACCACTCATAACCATCTACCTCTAACTCTAGTTCCAGGGGATCCAACACCCTTTTCTGGCCTCCTCAGGCACTAGGCACACACCCATATAAATGAAATAAAAATAATTTTTTCCTTTTAATTCTTTTAATCTTTTTTTAATGCACATGGGTGTTTTGCCTGTATGTATGTCTGTGCACATGTGTGTAGTGCCCTTGGTGGCCAGAAGGGGGAATCATCCCTCAGGACTGGAGTTATAAATGGTTGTGAACTGTTATATCAGTGCTGGAAACTGAACTTGGGTCCTCTACAAGAGCAACTAGTGCTCTTAACCACTGAGCCAATTCTTTAGCTCCAAATAAAACCTTTTTAAAATAAATATTTTTATTTTTTAAAGAAAAGAACCCTGGCTGGATGGTGGCGGTGCACATCTTTAATCCCAGCAGTCAGGAGGTGGAGGCAGAGGCAGGCAGATCTCTGTCAGTTTGAGGCCAGCCTAGTCTACAAAGCAAGTTCCAGGACAGCCTGGGCTGTCACACAGAGAGACCCTGTCTCAAAAAAAAAAAAAAGCTGGGCGTTGGTGGCGCACGCCTTTAATCCCAGCACTCGGGAGGCAGAGGCAGGCGGATCTTTTTGAGTTCGAGGCCAGCCTGGGCTACCAAGTGAGCTCCAGGAAAGGCACAAAGCTACACAGAGAAACCCTGTCTCGAAAAAACCAAAAAAAAAAA
>CABHPP010119641.1:29603-43456 GCA_902168425.1 Peromyscus attwateri
AAAAAAAAAAAAAAAAAAAAAAAAAAAAAAAAAAAAAAACCCAAAAACAAAAAAAGGAAAAGAATCCTGATATCCTAATATTTGTAAGGCAATTTTAGGAAGCAACTTGGCAGTACTAAATCATATTAAGTATTTATATATTTGTGGATATATAATTACAATATTAATCTAGTTATATACTATATAATCTCACAGGCACATAGAGAAAAGTAGTTTATAAGAGAACCATACATCCTAACAATATTAATAATATGTAATATATAGTACTATATATTACATACTCATAGCACTAAATCACCTAGGGCTTGGAGGAAATACAGGTGTCTATTCAGGAATGGAACAAAGAATGTGGTAACTTGGCCGGTGAGATGGCTCTGATATTTGCTACCAAGCTTGATAACATGAATTCAATCCCTGGGATCCACATGATAGAAGAGAACTGACCCTGCAAGCTGTCATCCACCTGACTTTGGGATGTGCACCATGGCATGTGTACAACATATACACACAAACACACACACACACACACACACGTAAATGTAATAATTTTTTTAAAAAATGTGGTGGCTATATATCACAGAAAGCCACTCTAGAAATGGAATGAATAAAGCAAATAACCACAAAACCTCATGCCACAGATACAAGTTTTAGTTTATTTCTGTGTGTGGGTGTGTGTGAGTATGTATGCAGGTGAGTACACCTATGTATGTGTGTGGAGTCCAGAAGAAGTTAAGCATCCTGCTCTAACATGGTCTGTCTCACATCCTTGAGACAGGGTCTCTCACTGAACCTGGAGCTTTCCAGCCACAAACCTCCCAGGATCTGCCCACTGCTACTCCCCAGGGCTTAGGTTACAGACCTGTATGGATACCCAACTTCCACTTGGGCATTAGGGAACCAAATTCAGGTCCACATGATTATGCAGCAAGAGCCCTTACCCACTAGATCATCTCCCCAGATCTCCCATGTATACAACTTAAAAATAGTAATAATAATAATTAGAGAAAAAAGTGAGACATACCCATACCAATGATAGAAATTAAAATATTGTATTAGGCAGCATATCTTATTTTGTATGTTGATTCTATATGTTTGTATCTATGTGATGCATGTGTACATGTGCACATGTATAGGCCATAAGGTGTTCTGCTCAACTGCTCTCCACCTTATTCTTTGAGATGGGGTATCTCACTGAACCAGGACATAGCCTGGTGGCAGCAAGCCTAAGGAATCCTCCTGTCTTCACACCCACAGCACCCATAGGCTTGTGAGACTACATCCAGCTTTTTACATGGGTGCTAGGATTCAAATCCAGGTCCCCATGCTTGCAAAGCAAATGCCCTTATCCACTGAGCCATCTCTCCAGCCCCTAAATATATCTTGAATATATCAAATACATAAGAATGGGTGTGTAAGAGTATTCCAAGGAAATGAAATGAGGAATGGGAATAAAAGAGAATAAATAAAAATTAGAAAGATGTGTACAAACTGGGATGATAAAATGCACCTTACATGGGGGGGGTATTTATTTTCAAGGTAGAATAGGGGGATATGAGGTCCAGAAGGAACCAGAGATTACCTAGTTTAAGGATTTCAAGGGTCCAGACACTTGTCTTTGATACTGTGAAAGATAAACACTTAGCTTTGTAAACAGTGACTGTCCAAACATATTTAACTTTTGCACAAGATAGATTAAAATTAAAGCCTTCAAACTCTTAAACTAGTGACAGCATGATAGCACTGTACACACACACACACACACACACACAAATTAAAGGTATGGCCCCACCAAGTTGTTCAATTGGGCCTCAAACTTTGATTCTCTTGCCTCAGCTTCTCAAGCAGCTGAGATTACAGGACTGGCTAATTTTATAAATATTACTTATTTTATATGTATGAGTATTTTGCCTGCATGTTATGTATATATATCATGTGCACCAGAAGAGGGCATCCGATCCCCTGGAACTGGAGTTGTAGATAGTTTGAGTCATGCATGATGTGGGTATTTGGAATTGAATCCAAGTCCTCTGCAAGAGCAACAAATGCTCTAAACTGAGCCATCTCTCCAGACCCCTTCATGATGATTTTTAAATAACATGCTAAAATAATCACAGCCAGGTAGGCAACATGACAAGATCCTATCTCTTTAGTATAAAACAAATAAAAATATTTTAATACACACACATATAGTTTTTTTGAGACAGGGTCTCACTATATAGCTTTGGCTGACCTAGAACTCACTCTGTAGCCTAGGCTGGCCTCAAACTGATTCTCAGCCTATTGGGTACTGAAATACAACATCCAGCTCAGCCCAATAGTATTTTTTGGTTTTTTTTTTTTTTTTTTTTTTTGATAGACTCTTACTTTGTAAATCAGATTGGCCTTGAATTTGAGGTGGTCCTCCTGCCTCTGCCTCCCAAGTGCAAGGATTAGAGGCATGAGCCACCATGACTATCTCTAAAAGTTTTCTTGATGTTGTTAATTTAGACCTTATATCACCAATGACCTAAGAGAGGAAGAAATCTTATTAGTGTCAGAGCTTGAAACTTACTGGTTCCCTCCACAAAGTACTCACCATGTTCTTCAAGATATGCCTGGAGCCTATTGATAAGATCTTGTTTTATTCCCTTGGTCTCTAAACCACGAGCAAGACATTCTTGCTTTAGTTCAGCAAGCTGGGAAAAAACAAACAAACAAACAACTTTTTAAATTCCTATGAATGAAAAGAGGTGATTCTCACAAAAGAGAGGGTAATGATAATGATGATGATAAAGGTCAATTCCCAACTTGCAATTATTATCCCTGACCAAGACTCTGAATCCACTAAGGTAGCTTATTTTTCCTTTAACAACATTCAATATACAATAGGACTTTCTAACATACATTGAAAAAAATCACACTTAAGTAAAATTATAATCTATTTGTACAACTGTTTTTTTAATAACTAAGGGGGACAGTTCTAAAAGATTACTCTGCCAATAACTGGGGAGGGGCGGGGAGGGATTTACAATCTTCAATCAGAAAATCCAGTGTCCTAAATGGAGACTGTCCCTACCATCCAGCTATGGTTTGGTATGGTAAAAGTGTGTCTTCCCACACAGTTTGTGTCGCGGAAGCTTGGTCCTCAGTGCAGTCACGCTGGGACTATTAAGAGGTGGAGCAGCCTGACCGAGTGGCACACAATATTAATCTTACCAACTGTCCTGAACTCTCACTAATTGCTGGCTTTTGGTCCTGCCATGTAATCTCTCCTCAAAATTGCTGCCACCAGCCTGGTGGCGGTGGTGGCGCACGCCTTTAATCCCAGCACTCGGGAGGCAGAGCCAGGCGGATCTCTGTGAGTTCGAGGCCAGCCTGGTCCACAGAGCGAGATCCAGAACAGGCACCAAAGCTACATGGAGAAATCCTGTCTCGAAACAAACAAACAAAATAAATAAATCTCTGTTCTTTATAAAGTACAGCCTCAGGTATTTTGTCATAATGGTAGAAAATTGACTAATAAACACCTATTATCCCAAAGGTGTTATTACAATATATACCATACACACATCTATAAAAATAATCATTGTAGAGTTAGATTGATGTGTTAGCTGGCTTAATGTCAACCATGAACTAACTAAAGGCTTTATCTACATCACCACAGAAAGTAATTTAACACCCTCCCATAGTGTAGTGTTTAGGTTTTTATTTTTCTGTTGCTGTGCTGTATGTATATCAAATCCAGAACCTTAAACGGACTGAACAATTACTCTATCTCTAGAACTATATATGCCCCAGCCCTATTAAAAATTTTAAGTCACACAGCAGCTATGATTTCCTGCACTAGATATGCACAAAACTGGACCACATCAGCTCCTTGCCATGCAAGAGCAAGGGGATCCTAGGGATCCTCTCTGAGAATTTATACACAGTTAATGGTCCATGCGGGATTTCTTCAGTGGTGAAACCAATGGTAGTACTCATAAAGAAACTCACTGGTGCTCTTATAGATAACCCTACCCAATGAAACTCACTGGGTCACAGGGAAAAAAACAAACTACATAAGTAGAAGGGGGACTAGCTGGGAAGAGGAGAGGATTAGTGGGAGTGAGAAGGGGGCAAGAGAAGGTGGGGTACCTAACTATGATCAAAATACATTATGTACATATATAAAGATGCTACATGAGACTCATTTTTTATAAACAACTAATATATGCTAATAAAAACATTGAAAAATATTAACATATGAAAGAAGCCAGATGGCAAAAAGATTGGAAATCCTACCTCATCAGGATTATCTGTAAGGGTCAAAGCACACCTGAGAAACGCACATGATATACAATGTAGGAGCAGGTACCTCCTACATAAGTGACTTATAAGGGAGGGTCACGATACTGGGAATCCAGGGCTTTTGAGCTATGGACTTATCCCAGTTCTGTCCCCCTTCCATTGTTAGACATGCCTTCCTTTTTCTTAACAAACTGTCGCCATTTCTCCCAGACACACACTTTTTAAATCAGTGAAAATGTATACTTACCAATCTTACAGACTACAGAAGGAATGACGATGGGTAACTGACAGAACTAAGAGAGGGGACACCCACATCAGAAGTCTCAAAACTGCCTGTAACTCCAGCTACAGAGAATTTAACAACCTCTTCTTTCCTCCTTGGGGCTCTCTGGCCACCTGCATCACATGCACAATGCCCACACACAGACACATAATTAAAAATTTTTTCAAGTTTGCTGTGACATCATGCCTCCTAAGAACGTCAGAAGCTGCACTCATAGAGTCTCAACATGACTGCCTAACAAGAGCTGAACAAAAACAACAATAAACACACTAACATGGAGGGAGGGGCAAGTCTAGGAACCTCAACCCCACACAAAGAACTACAGGCAACTAAGGAACGCTGAGAGTGGGAGAAACAGTCTTCCCCAGAGAACGTAACAACTGATTATCAATACCAATGGTCAGCCCTGAAAATATACCAAAAAGTAACATACAGACCGAGCAGGTTGTTCTTACATATTTAGGTGTGTATATGTAGAAAGACATATGCATGTAATAATAATTAATGAAAAAAAAGGGGGCCATGAATTTGAAAAGGGAGGTAAGGGAAAAGGTAAATGATGTAATTATATTATAATCTCAAAAACTAAAAGAAATATTTTTAAATTTAAAAAGAGGGGTATAACTCAGTAAAAGTGACTTCTTACTATATATGATGTCTTGGAACTGATCTTCAGTGCCACACGCATAAAAGACAGAGTGAGCTGAAGGAACTGGCACACACATGCCTGTAATCCAGGACTCAGAGGATAGAAGCTGAAGAATCAGAAAAGGTCAAGGTATCCTTAGCTAGATAGTGAGTTTAAGACCAGCCTGAGTTATATGAGACCCTATCTCAAAAAATAAAAATAAAAGTAGATATATATGTGAAATCTTCTATTTACGATTCAAATCTTCCATCATACAAAAACTAGTAGGGGGCCGGATACACGGTTCAACAGGTCAAGCACTTGCTGCCACGTCTGATGAAGTGGGCTCCATCCCTGAGACCCATGTGGCAGGGAGCTGTCCTCTAACCTCCACACGTGCTCCATACTGCCCATGAACACACACACACACACACACACACACACACACACACACACACTCTATTGTAAATAAATGAAGATTTAGCTCAACAGTTCATCAAAAAAAGAGAGCCAGAGGCTAGAGAGATGGCTCAGTGATTAAAAGTTTGCTGCTCTTCCAGAGGACTCTGGTTCCCAACACCTATGTTAGACAGCTCACAACTGCCTGTAACTCCAGATCCAGGGGATCCAACACCCTCTTCTAGTCTCCACAGGTACCCGCACACATGGCATACATGCACACAAATATATACACATGCACATAAATAGAAATAAAAAATAAAGACAGTCAGGTGTGATGGCATATGTCTTTAATCCCAGTACTCAGGAGGCAGAGAGAGCTGGATTTCTGTGAGCTCAAGGCCAATCTGGTCCAGGCCAGCCAGGGTGACATAGTGGGACCCTGTCTCAAAAACAAAAAACAAACAAAAAATATTCTGCTGGAGCTGGAGAAATGGCTCAGCAGTAAAGAAGACTCACTGCTCTTGTAGAGGATGCAGGTTCAGTTCCCAGCACCCACATGGCTCACAAACCATCTGTAAAGTCAGCTCCAGGAGGGATCCACCTCCCTCTTCTGGCCCCAAAGGGCACTGCACGAACATGGTGTACCCACATGGAAGCAAACCACTCATACACATAAAAATAAATATTAAGAACAAGCAAAAAGATAAGGACCTTAGGGTTTTAGGGAAAGAAGTTACCACCAAAAATAAGTGGAGATTATACATAGCTGAAATTATAGATGCTTAATTAAACTATGCAATAGCTTTCCTAAGATGGATATTCACTCTTTAAAATACTTGTTTGTGTTCATGTTCACGTATAGAGGTGTGCACATACCCTACCACAATGTAGAGATCAGAGGACAACCCTGAGTGTCACTCTATACCTTCCACCTCATTTGAGGCAGTTTTTCGTTTGCCACCGTACTCCAGGTTTACAGCTTACAGCTTTAGGTGTTTTCCGCAATTACTTTTCACTTTATATATTGAGACAGGATTTCTCACTTGAACTCAGAACTTGCCGTTTTGGATAGTCAATCCAGTCGCCGGCTTGCTCTGGGGAATCCTCATATAAGGCGAAAAGTAAATAAGGAAAATGTCTAAAGTCAACCTTGGGCCTCTACATGTATGAATGCACACACTATACATTCATATACATACACATATATACAAGAAGGATGGCGCTCAGTCTCAACAATGAGGTTACACTAAAAACAAGCTAGATTTAAATTCTACCTTTACCACCTACATCTAGGTATTACTGGAAATTAATGTATAGTCTCTTATGCCTCAGTTTCCTTACCTATAAAATGGGAATACCAGAACCAATTTTACAGGATAATTATGAAAATTTAAACTAGTAAATCAAGTGTAGTAGCTCATGCTTATAATCCTAACGTTCATAGGTAGAGGCAGAAAGACCATGAGTTTAAGGAACAACAGAGTTCGAAGCCAGCCTAGGGTACACAGAAAGACTCTGGTTTTTTGTTGTTGTTTTTTCTAGACTGGGTTTCTCTGTATAGCCCTGGGTGTCCTGGAACTCACTCTGTAGACCAGGCTGGCCTCAAACTCACAGAGATCCGCCTGCCTCTGCTTCCTGAAGGCTGGGATTAAAGGCGTGTGACACCACTCTGTTTTTCTGTTTTGTTTTGTTTTGTTTTTAAATAACCTCTTTTACTGAGACTGAGTCTCTCTACATAGCCGTGGTTGTCTTCTAACTCACTATGTAGACAAGGCTGGCCACAACAAACTCAGAGATTCACCTACCTCTGCTTCCCACATGCTGGGATTAAAAGTGTTTACACAAAGTAACCTGATGGCCAGGCGGTGGTGGCGCACGCCTTTAATCCCAGCACTCGGGAGGCAGAGGCAGGCGGATCTTTGTGAGTTCGAGGCCAGCCTGGTCTACAGAGCGAGATCCAGGAAAGGCGCAAAATTACAAAAAAAAACCCCCAACAAAAAAAAAAAAAAAAAAAAAAAAAAAAAAAAAAAAAAACAAAGTAACCTGATGATCTGAGTACCCAAGTACCTACATAGTGGAAGGAGAGTCCTGACAGTTTTCTTTTGACTTCCAAATGTATGACATGGCACAACCCACCCTAACACATACACACACACAAAAAGAATGTGAGGGCTGGCCGGGCGGTGGTGGCGCACGCCTTTAATCCCAGCACTCGGGAGGCAGAGGCAGGCGGATCGCTGCGAGTTCGAGGCCAGCCTGGGCTACAGAGTGAGTTCCAGGACAGGTGCCAAAGCTACACAGAGAAACCCTGTCTCGAAAAACCAAAAAAAAAAAAAAAAAAAAAGAATGTGAGGGCTAAGAGATGGTTCAGTCAGTAGTCAGTGGTTAAGAGCACTGCTGGCTCTTCCAGAGGGCCCAGGCTTGATTCCCAGCACTCACACAGCTCACAACTGGTCTGTTCCACCAATTCTACACCCTCTTGAAAGTGCTCACCTGACATGCCAGCCCAACAATCTGAAGTTCTACCCACTGACACCACTGAGGAAAGACAGGACTCCCAAAAGTTGTCCTTTATGTCCACATGTGTGCCACGGCACATACAAGCCAACATTCAGACACACACACACAACAAATATAAAGTGAAAATTTAAGAGAAAGTTAATATGAATTTTGGAGACAAACTGCTTGGATTGACAAACCACTTATTAGTTGTAATAAGTGAACTAGGGCATATTAGAACTAGGGCAAATTAATCAATTACTATATCAGGGCCTCAGTTTTTCTTTTGAAATGAGGATATAGAGGCATTTTACTTTACAGGGCTATTATGAGAATACAATCAGCTAATATATATAAATGTCATCAACTGGTGCTTGCCACACAGCAAAATATGTCAACAAATACAGAACAAATTCATTCTGAAGAAATAACTTATGCATGGTAGTTGGAGGGTGATAGTGAAGAATGAAGATATTAGCAGAGATAATAAAAAGGCCCTCTGAGGCAGAAGAGACTATTATAATAGTCCTAACCAGAGAAGTCTTTCCTCTAGAGCCCATCCTCAACACTGCCAAAAGAACACAAACTGATCAGATCAGTCTCCTCCTCTCAAATTTTCAAGAGCTTCCCTACCTATGCTACAGCTACAAGAATAAAACTGCTCAAGGCTACAGAGATAGATGACTGAGGAGTTAACAGAACTCCTGCCTCCCACTGAACAGGTTACACCTCATGAAATCCCAACACCTGAGAGGTGATGGAGCCAAGGGGGATCATAAATTCTAAACCAATATGGGCTATATTATATAGCACTGTTACACACACACACACACACACACACACACACACACACACACACACACACACACTGCTTATACAAGTTAAGAAGACTCTTTTTGGCCAGGCAGTGGTGGCGCACGCCTTTAATCCCAGCATTCAGGAGGCAGAGGCAGGTGGATCTCTGTGAGTTCAAGGCCAGCCTAGTCAGTCTGCAGAGAGTTCCAGAAAACCAGGGCAGTTACAAAAAGAAAGTTCTTTTTGTCTGAGTTAAGGATCACCTTGAGCCTAAGGTTAGTCTGGGGTAGAGAGAAGCCCTATCTTAACCTAAAAAAAGAGAAGAGGGTTTGAACAGTTCAGCAGGACCTAAGTTTTGATCCCTAGTGCCCACCTAAAATCAGATGAGGTAGCATGTAATCCTAGCACTCCTACAGTGGAGGCAGACACAGAAAAATCCTCAGAAGCTGGGAGGCCAACTGGCCTGGCATAGGCAGCATGAAACAAGAGATCCTGTCTCAAACACGGTGGTAGGTAAAAATGGACACTAGAGATGGTCTTCTAACTTCCACAAATGTGCATGCCTGCATTCATACAAAGTAACACACAAAGATTAAAAAACAAATAATAACAAGAACCCCACCCTTTTCAACACTACTCCAATTTACTTTTATAGCCACAGTTTTACTAACTTTCTGAACTATCAGCAACATCAATGTTGACATACTTCATGTTTCAATAACGCAAATACTTCGCTGTTCTCAACACTATGACGCTATTATATATCTTCGGGTTCTCTCCACCTTTTATCATGATTAATTATAAATCTGGTTGTTATACTTCAAGACATTCTCAACTACAATTTAGTCTTTCCAACTGAGTCAGAAGGACTATATTGCCACCAACTTTTCAGAAATTTGCACTTGATAAGGACTTACGTATCAATGCAGATGTTTTAATCCTTCATACTTCAAAGCTTGTTCCTTTCCTCTGAACTAAAGTCCCAATTTCTCTTTATAAAAATGGAAAGAACTTTGGTTTTTTGAGACAGGGTCTTTCCATGTCACCTTGACTGTCCTGGAACTCACTATGTAGACCAAGCTAGCCTGGAATTCACAGAGATCCACATGTCTCTGCTTCCTAAGTGCTGGACTAGAGACATGCACCACAATGCCAGGTTTCCAAAGAGTTGGCTTTTTTTTTGGGGGGGAGGGAGGGGGCAGCACACGAAGGAAGGTCAAGTCAGGTTTTTTCTGTGTTTAGCCCAAGTTGTCCTGGAACTTAATTCTGTAGACCAGGCTGGCCTTGAACTCACAGAGATCTGCCTGCCCCTGCCTCCCAAGTACTGGGATTAAAGGTGTGCATGCACCACCATGAGTTCAAGGCCAGCCTGGTCTACAAAAGTGAGTTCCAGGACAGGCTCCAAAGCTACACAGAGAAACCCTTTGGGGGGGGGGACGGACGGACCACCACTCCCCAGTGGAAAATGTTTTTCTTTTTCTTTTTTTTTTTTTAAGGTATTAAAAACCCTAAATCAGACCAGGTGGTGGTGGCACACACCTTTAATCCCAGCTCTCGAGAGGCAGAGACAGGCAGATCTCTGCAAGTTCGAGGCCAGCCTGATCTACAGAGCGAGATCCAGGACAGGCAACAAAACTACAGAGAAATCCTGTCTTGGAGGGGGCGGGGAGACGGGGACCGGGATGGGACACTAAATCAGCTGGGTAATATGACACCTACCTTTAAGCCCAGCACTGGGAGATGGAGGCACGAAGATCTCAGTGAGTTCTAGGCCAGCCTAATCTACATATCAAATTCTAAGCCAGCAAAAGCTACATAGTCCCTGTCTCAAAGATAAATGAAATAAAATAAAAACTCTAAGTCAATCCAAAGTTAGACTACTCAATCAAGATCAACATTAGAGTCTAACATTGTCTTCAAAGCCAGAATTTATATGGGTTCTTAACCAGAGGTCTACGGACTCCTCAGGGCTACAAGGTAATTTTATGGAGCCCCTTACATTGCATGCAAAGGACTGTACATGCCTTTTTCTGGGGAGAGGGTCCGTACCTTTCATCAGAGTTTCAAAGATATCTGTGACCTCCAAAAGTTTAAGGAGTGCTCTAGAGAAAAAGCAAAGACAAGCAAATATGATTAAAGAGTAAGTCCTGCTAGGCCCTCAGGAGCGCCTCATGTGCTCTGAAGAATATACAGCACCTGAAATCAGGTCAGAAGACATTAGATGGATTTATTCAACCAAATGCAAGTTTATTGAAGTAACAAATATTAATATGCTGGAAGGAGGAACTCCTTAAGCAGATATAATATCCATAAAGGAAAGTCATAGAACAACTAGTGACTTACTCCAAGATTTAAAAAGGGGAATGAACAAGAAAATATAAGATATCACACTAATTTTTTAATCTCTTTCACCTAAAAATTGACTTTCTGTGTATATTTTATAATATGTATAACAGTACAGAACTACATAACTTATACAGATAAATAAAATGGAGGTAGTTGCTAAATTTTTCTTACTTGTTCAAGTAATCATTAGGAAACCACTGATAATTCATTTCAGTACCATCAATTAACAGTAACTAAAATAACATAAAAATCCACTAATGAGGTTGAGAGTAAAATAGTTAAGAAACATATTTGCTGTCAAAAGGTCATATCACCTGAACAGACTAAATTATAGGGAGTTTTTCTTCTCTTTCTTTCTTTTTTTTTTTTTAATTTTATTTATTATAAATACAGTGTTCTGTGTGCATGCTTTGCAAGCCAGAAGAGGGCACCAGATCTCATTACAGATAGTTGTGAGCCATCATGTGGTTGCTGGGAACTGAACTCAGGTCCTCTGGAAGAGCAGCCAGTGCTCTTAACCTCTGAGCCATCTCTCCAGACCACAGGGACTTTTTCTACACACACTTCACTTACACTTTTTAAGAAGGACAAAAAAAACTCAACAATTATTAAGGTTTTTTTCAAGATTAAAAGTGATGTTCTCTCTCTCTCTCTCTCTCTCTCTCTCTGTGCGTGCGCGTGTGTATGTGTGTGTGTGTGTGTGTGTGTGAGACACACACAGGAGCAGGTGCTTAAGTACACCTGAAGAGAGGATCAGCTCTCTTGGAGCCGGTGTTCAGGTGATTGTGAGCCACTTGACTTAGGTGCTGGAAACTAAACTCAGGTCCTCCAGAAGAGCAAGTGCTCTTAACCACTAAGCCATTTCTCCAGACCCAATTACCAACTTTTAAGAAAAAAAAGTTTTCAGGGCTGGAGAAATGGCTCAACAGTTTAAGAGCACTGGCTGTTCTTTCAGAGGACCCAGGTTCAATTCCCAGGACACACAGAGACTAACAACTGTCTGTAATTCTGCAGGCACACAGACATACATACAAACAAAATGCCCATACACATAAATAATCTTTTTGAAAAATCATCTCAATACAGTAATTAAAATAAAATAAAAAACAAAACAAAACAAACCAGGCATGATGGTGAATGCCTTTAATCTCAACACTTGGGAGGCAGAGATAGGAGGATCTCTGTGAACTCCAGGCCAGCTAGAGTGAGATCCTGTTTCAATAAATAAAAATAGAACAGTTTTTAGTTTTTACTGAGTAAGTTTGATTTGTACCAGGTTTCCAGGATAAGGTGACCAAAACAACTAATGGCAAAGCTACTTGTGAAAACACAAACAATAATCAACATGGTTTCTTAATTCTTCCTAAAAAGAATCACTGTCCTAACAGAATAATCATTGAAGTGTAAGTCTAAATATAAGAAAAGTACGATTACCAAAATTTACAACTCAAAATAGGTCCTGTGGTTCAGAATGTCACCAAGAAGTGACACCAAGGAAAGATGGCTCAGCGGTTAAGAGCATTTACTGCGCCGCCGGGCGGTGGTGGCACACGCCTTTAGGCAGAGGCCAGCCTGGTCTACAGAGCGAGATCCAGGGCAGGCACCAAAACTACACGGAGAAACCCTGTCTTGGAAAAAACAAACAAACAAACAAAAAAGAGTAGTAGCTCTTGTAGAGGACCCCAATTCTCTTCTCAGCACCCACATCAGGCTGCTTACAACTGCCTGTAACTCCAGCTCCAGGAGATCCAACACCCTCCTCCAACCTCCTCCGGCATACATTCACACAGACACGTACCCGTAAATAACAAACATAGATTTAAAAATAATAATAACACCAAGAGACCCAGGGTCCTTCCCAATGATAAAGAGGACAAGCAAAATCCTAATGTTTTCAAACATACTTCATATATTTCCAAAATACTACAGCTATACCTTCTCTCTAGGGGTAGGACAGTCTCAAGGGAGGGCAGCAGGCTGAGAACCTCCTGAGAAAACTCTGGTCACTTTACAAACTCTCGGAGCTGCCTCTGCCCCAGACTTCCACCGGGAACCTATCTGCAGGCCTCTCTCTGGTTTCAGAATTCGAGTCCGGGGGCGTAACCCCACCTCGTTAGGAGAGGATGGAAACACGCTCTGGGTTCTGTCTGGGACATACTCAGGCAAACACACGCAAAACGCCACTATATGCCAACTGGGGATCTCAGCTCTGGGACTGGAGGAGAACACATCACTCTGAGGAGAAATCCTAATTTGGGTCCGCATGGGCCACGGACGAAGGACCACTGACGTAACGCAGATCTAACGAGAAAAGAGTGGTATAAAAGACAGAAGGCGCTCCACAGCCGCGTGGGAGGGCGACATTAGATAACAAAGCAATGAGAAGAGAGCCGAAACAACAGGTAACGACAGCGATAAAATCCTGAGGAGAACCGGGTTTTAAGGTGGGCCTAAGAAAGGAGGCACAAAACTGCAACGGGAGCCGGAAGGAAGTGTAAGCGCCTAGTGGGAAAACACGCAGGAGGCGGCGCAGGACCCCGTGCAGAACTCGGTCTCCAGAAAGCCCCTCCCGGCCCTCCGGTAACGGTACCTTCAGCTTGTGCAGCTCCACCGTCTCGGCCGCCATCTTGC
>CABHPP010119642.1:0-33476 GCA_902168425.1 Peromyscus attwateri
TTCATATATGCATCAATCTGTTGTGTCTGGAGGACACTATTGGTATAATCCTTGGTATAATCCATCCCCTCTGACTCTTAAAAGTTTTCCACCTCGTCTTCTTGAGCACTGAGGGGAGGGAATCGGATGGAGACATCCGATTTAGAACTGGATGTTTCAAGGTCTCTCATTGTCTGAACATAATTCAGTTGTTGGTCTCTATCAGTTTCCATCTACTGAAAGAGAAAGCTTCTCTGATGATAACTGACTGAGAAACTGATCTATGGGTATAGCAGAATGTTGTTAGAAGTCATTTTATCACTATGTTCCATTAGCAGAAAAAAAAATTTGATTTTGCCCTAGGTCCATTGCCTTTCTAGGCTCAGCTTCTTAACAACCCAAGCAGTGTCGGGGATCGGTTCCATCTCATGGGATGGGCCTTAAATCCAATCAGATAGTGGTTGGTTACTCCTACAATAGTTGACCCACTACTGCACCACCATATCAAGCAAGAATGTTAGCATTGCAGATCAAAGGGTTTGTAACAGTGTTTGTGTTTACCTTTCTTCTCTGGTAGCTCTTCTCTGGTAGCATGCAGGGTAACTTCCAGTACCATGAACACTATTCAATAGGGGCGAAGACCCTTAGTAGCCAATAGCTTGACTTCTACATGTTCAATGAGTCATGTAGGTATTGTCTTCAGCAATAGAGCCTTGTCTTTAGTTTATGGAGAGCTACCGATAGCTTTAGCAATGTTCTGAGTTATTTAGGGGTTTCCATAAGGCCCCATTGGCCAAACACTCAGATGTAACCCAATCCTAGCACTGGAAATTTCACTTGGTGGAAGAAGTGTTTATTTGGGGCTTTGTCTCCCTCATGCTTTCGTGATTCCATTCAGATTTCCATAATATATGCATCTATTTTAAGATGTTTCTACTATAGTATGCCTCTGTATGAGCCTTCAAATGGCCCTTAGAACAGCGATTCTCAATCCATGGATCACACCCCCACCAACCCATCAGAAAACACAGATATTTACATTATAATTCGTAACTGTAACAAAATTAGTTATGAAGTAACAATGAAAATAATTTTATAGTTGGGAGGTCACCACAACATGAGGAACTGTGTCAAAAGGTCACACATTAGGAAGGTTGAGAACCACTGTCTTAGAGATTAAGCAGTCCCTCCCCATATTCCCTCCCTTAAATCCTCTTTCCTCTCCCTTTCCATTTAATCCTCCTAGTCTGGTCTCCCTTCTGTTTCTCTCTACGTGTTCTATTTCCTCTTTCTTGGGAGATCCTTTCTTCTCACATAGTTCCTTAACCTAAAGCTAACCTTTGTGGTTATTCAAATAGTAGCATGCTTAGCAAAGGCTTAAAAGCTAGCATCTACATATAAGAGAATACATACCATATTTGTCTTCTAGGGTCTAGGTTACCTCACTCGGGATGATTTTTTTTCTAGCTGTGAATTTCAAGATTTTGCTATATTTTTTAAAACATCTGAATTATATTTTATTGTGTAAATGTATCACATTTTGCTGATCTAGTCATCTGTTGACAGACATCTTCAATGTTCCCAATTTCTGGCTATAATGAATAGAGCAGCAATTGAGCCACTCTATGGTTGAGCAAGTATCTCTATAGTAGAATGTAGAGACATTGAGGCATATGTGCAAGAGTGGTAGAGCTGGGTCTTGAGGTAGATCTATTCCCAGCTTCCTGAGAACCCATACCAGTGATTTCCATGGTAGTTGTACAAGTTTGCACTGCCACCAGGAATGGATGAGTGTTCCCCTTATTTTACATCCTCACTAGCATGAGCTGTTTTTTGTTTTTATTGCTCTTGGACATTCTAACTGGTGTAAGATAAAATTTCAAAGTAGTTTTGTGTTTGCCTGATAACTAAAGATGAAGATTTCTTTGATGTTTCTCAATCACTCATATTTCAACTTTTGAGAACTCTGTTCAGTTCTACACCCAATTTTCTATTGAGTTATTTGTTTTCTTGATGTCCAGTTCTTTTTTTAAGTTTTTATACATTTTATATCTTAGCCTATATTGGATGTATAGTTAGAGAAAGTATTTTCCCATTTATTTCCAGATGATGCTGTCCTTTACCATTAGAAGCTTTTCAACTTCATGAGGAGAAAGTCTTTTTCTGTGCCAATGAGTTCAAAGCCATTCCCCATTTTCTCTTCTATCTGATTCAGAGTATCTAGCCTTATGTTGAGGTCCTTGATCCATTTGTAGTTGAATGTTGTGCAGGACAATAAGTATGGCTCTATTTGGATCCTTCAACATGCAGCCATCCAGTTTGACCATGCTATCTTTTTTTCCAGTGTGTATTTCTGGCTTCTTTATTTATTTTTTTTTTAAAAAAAAAGGTGTCCACAGGTGAATTGACTGTTGACTATGTCTAGGTCTTCAATTTAGTGGCACTAATCAACGTGTCTGTTTTTATGCCTGTACCATGCTGTCTTTATTACTATAGCTCTATAGTACAGTTTGAGAATGTGGATGGTGATACCTCTAGAAGTTCTTTTATTATTCAGGATCGTTTTATCTATCCTGTTTGCGTGTGTGTGTGTGTGTGTGTGTGTGTGTGTGTGTGTGTGTTTCCATATGAAGCTGAAAATTATCCTTTCAAGATCTGTGAAGAATTGTATTGGAATTTTCATGGGAATGACATTGAATTTGTAGATTGCTTTTAGTAGGATGGTCATTGTTACTATATTAATCCTACCAATCCATGACCATGGGAAATCATTCCATCTTCTATTATCTTCTTCAATGTCTTAAACTTTTTATCATACATTTTTTTTTTTTTACTTATTTTGCTAGAGTTACCCCAGGATACACTGTTTGAGGCTAGCATGAAAGGTATTATTTCCCTGATTTCATTCTCAGTCTGTTTGGCATTTGTACATAGGAATCCTATATATTTTGGGGATTAATTTTATATCTTGCTACTTTGTTGAAAGTGTTTATCAGCTGTAGGGGTTTCCTGGTGAAGTTTTTAGAGCCATTTGTATATTCAATCATATCTTCTGCAAATAAAGATATTTTGACTTTTTGGTTTCCTATTTATATTCCCTTCCTCTCATTCACTTGTCTTATGCTCTAGCTAAGACATCAAGTACCATAATGAATAGGTATGGAGAAAGTGGACATCCTTGTCTTGTCCCTGATTTTAGTGGAATTGTTCTGAGTGTCTCTCTGTTTGGGTTAATGTTAGCTGTGGGCTTGCTGCAAAATGCCTTTATATGTTGAGATATGTCTTTTGTATCCCTAGACTCTCCAGAACTGTTATCATGAATTTGGATTTTGTCAAAGGCCTTTTCTGCATCTAATTAGATGATTGTGTGGTTTTTGTCTTTCAGTCTGCTTATGTGGGGGATTACATTTATTGATTTACATTGTTGAATCATTCCTCCATCTCTGGCATGAAGACCAAGTGATGATGGTAAACAATCATTTTGATGTGTCCTTGGATTCAGTTTTCAAATGTTTTATTGAGTATTTTTGCATCTATGTTCATAAGGAAAATTGATCTATAATTCTCTTTCTTTGTTGGGTCTTTATGAGGTTTGTGTATCAGAATAACTGTGGCCTCATAAAAATGAATTGAGCAGTGTTCCTTCTGTTTCTATTTTGTGAAATAATTTGAGGAGTATTGGTGTTAACTCTTCATTGAAAGTCTGATAGAATTCTGCACTAAAACCATCTGGTCCTGGGCTTTTTTCTTTTTCTTTTCTTGGTTTAGGAGACTTTTAATGACTGCTTCTATTTTGCTAGGGGTTTAGGTCTATTTAGAATTACAATATCCTCTTTGAATCTTTTTTCCTTTGGTGAATATGTAGTAGTCTTCTGACAGCGTGGGTTTGAAGAGTATTTTGTCTGGTATTAAAATGGCTATACCTGCTTCCTTCTTGTGTCCATTTGCTTGGAATATCCTTTTCCATCCTTTCACCCTGAGGTGATGTCTATCCTTGAAGTCAAGGTGTGTTTCTTGGATACAGCAGAAAGATGGATCCTGTTGTCTAATCCAATCTTAGGCTATGCCCTTCTGTGAGGAATTGAGGGCAATGATGGTAAGAGTTGTCAATGAGCAGTGTTTATTTATTCCTGTAGTTTTGTTATTATAGTGGGGATCCCCCCCCTCCTTTTAATTTACTTGTTGAGGATGATAATAAATTCTTTGTGTTTTCTTGGGCATGGTTAATCCCTTCAGATGACATGTTCCTTCTAGCACCTTCTGTGGTGCTGGATTGGTTATACATACTGCTTAAATTTGGTTTTAGCATGGAATATTTTCTTTCTCCATTCATTGCGATTGATAGTTTTGCTGGTTTTAGTAGTCTGAGCTGGCATCTGTGTTTTCTTAGAGTTTATAGAACATTTGTCCAGACTCTTCTAGCTTTTAGAGTCTCCATTGAGAAGTCTGGTGTTCTAATGTGGCAGTTCTCAACCTTCTTAATGCTGAGACCCTTTTATACAGTTCCTTATATTGTAGTGACTCTCAATCATAAAATCATTTTTGTTGCTATTTCATAACTGTAATTTTGTTACTGTTATAAATCATAATGTAAAAATCTGTGTTTTCAGATGCTATTAGGTGACCTCTGTGAAAGGGTTGTTTGACCCTGGGTCATAATCCACTGGCTGAGAACCACTGTTCTAATTTATCTGCTTTTACATGTTTCTTAGTCTTTTCCCATTGCAGCTTTTGATATTTTTTTTTACTATGTAAGTTTAATGTTTTGATTATTATATGTCTAAGGGATTTTCTTTTCTGGTTCAGTCTATTTAGTGTTCTATATGCTTCTTCTACCTTGACAGGTACCTCCTTCTTTAGGTTAGGGAAATTTTCTATGATTTTATTGAAAATATTTTCTGTGCCTCTGACCTTGGTTTCTTCTCCTTTCTCTGTTGCTATTATTTCTTGGATATTATGTGCCTGAGTTTTTTCAGATTTAACCTTTTCTTTGACTGAGGTATCTATTTCTTCTAACTTGTTTTCAGCACCTGAGATTCCCTTTTCCATCCCTTCCCTCTTCCTCCCATGTTGGCCACTGGGGATCCTGGGTAGAGAATTTTTAGAGGTATTAGGCTGACACAAATGTATTGGGTGAGGAAGCAAAGCACAGTTTGGCAGAGTCCCCGAGGAATGGAGGGAGGACAGAAGGGAGGGCATGAGGGAGGGCAGGAGGAGGAGAGGCCCTTACAAGTGCTCTACTACAGAACTGGAGAGGAGACTGGAGAGATGGATGTGGTGGACAGGAAGGAGAGTGGAAATTGCCTACCTGCGTCCAGATCAGGTATGTCCACTGAGGATCCCAATAAAGCTAATTGTGGTATTCTAACACAGGAAAACAAGGTCCTATGAAGGAGACTTTTCTTCCTATCAATCCTGAAAGCACTTTGAAAGTTTCTAGTTACAGATCAGATAGTATCAAAGACATTCTTAAACCATAAGAGAGATATCCAGTCATTCCTTCACAAATTTTGGTGGATTTTTGTTTGTTTTCATAGTGGTCTTGGAGGAAGCAATTGGTATATTAAGTAAACTAAGATAAATGAAATAATTAACATAAACAATGTTTGCTAGGAAATTCTACCTACTAGGAATGCCTACACTTTTTTTTTTCATTTTTGTTCTTTATTCCATTTTGGGCATATTAGCCTTTTAGAGTTCTAACCAGAATATATTATTTAACTATAAGCAGTTTATAAATACATTACATATAATATCAATACATATTTCTAAGAACAATCATGTGTCATATTATAATTACCAATTTATAGTCAAAGACAAGCATTTAAAGATACTAAATAACTTGTTCAAGGTCATACTTGGCAAATGTCAGTCAAGACTTTGAATTACATCAGGTTCATGAATTTGGAGCATTCTGTTAGCCACTCTGCTATGAAACCTTACATTGAAAGCATGATTCATCACCCCCAAATTATTCCCCTGAGAACCAATCATCAAGTAAATGGTTTCTTGCATAGACTTAATCTTTTGTGAGTCATGACCCTTTTCTGAGTCTTGGTCCTGATTCTAAGATTTCATTTTCTCTTGGCAAGTGCTGGGTGGTGATTGTGAAATCCTATGTGGCTTTCAGCCATAACTTGTCTTAGACCTCAGGAAAGAGGCTAGTTAGTGCAACAGTTCCAAATAGCCTCTCTTTCATTTGCTCAGCTTTCTTCTGATAGGATAAGTATGTATTCCATTATTCATGGAAGGCTCTTTTTTTTTTTTTTTTACAAAAATTCCCCAGTTGAGATGGTGAACTATATGATTATCTTACCATCATATATTGCCGACTGCTCAAAAATCTAGAGCCCCCCTGCCAAGGAAGTAGGGGCCATTTCTTCGTGCCTAGCAACCTTGCCTTTAAGTCAGTCTTTCTTCCCCAATTTTCATTTCATTCTGAGAAGGATCATTAATCTTAGTTAATCACAATCCTGTCCTACTAATCCAACTGAGGATAGGTTAATAACTCAGGATGGACAGTCATGGCAACCCATCCCTGTGGGCAGTCAGTAGGTAAGTGATGCAAGAGAAGTCAAACCACTACTGAACTTAAAACAAGATCTATTCATGCAGCAGCAATAATTCCTACCAAATGAAAGAAACTTCTACACAGAATGAGAAGAAGTGAACACCAGGGCTTAGAATGAGTGATTGTTGGAAAGCAGGTGATTGCATGTACCAGAATGAGCAAAAGTGCAGCCTAATAAACATGCTCTCCTGACTCGGTTCCATACATTTTAATTTAATTCTATCAACTATGCTGGTATCTTTGCATATATGCTAATAAACCCTTTTCCTCTTATTTAATTTGAATTTCGTTTCTATAACTTGCAGATAAAAATATTCTGACACTTCATATCACCCGAAGTTCACCCTTCAGTGATTTATACAAAGATATGAAAAATGCAAATAATGCCCCATTTCCAACCTGAAAGAATGTCAAAGAGACATATATAGATAGATGGATACCTACAGGCTCATGTCATTTATCCAAGAGACATATATAGATAGATGTATACCTATAGACTATGGTTATTTATACAAAAGACTCCACGCATTAATTGCTTTCTATTTCATTTTTACTTATTTTGGAATATTAACATGTATATAGTAAGATATCTTGCATGCATGTGTGCGTACACACACACACACACACACACACACACACACACACACCCTGAATTCAATTTTACAATCTTATATAATACTTGTAATAACTTTGTGCTTGAAACAAAGTTTCATGAGGCAAATATTTCTGCTTATGGTATCATGCTAGTGTTTAAAGACGTCAGTTTTAGAACACTTGATTTCAGACTTTTTTGATTAGGTATGTTTAACCCTGCCCACTTCTTCACATATGTATACTTATATACATGTATATTTAATATTCAGTTGTGGGGAAAACACCAAGAAACAGTCACTTAAACCACAGGTAATGGCATGGACTAATTTTAAATTTCTGAAAAGTAAATCAGTGACATTTATCAAATGCTTTTAAAACTGCGAAATCCTTTTTATCTGCAGTGGTTTTAATAAGAAAGCTCATAGACTTGAAGGCTTAGCCACCAGTGAGTGGAATTGTTTAAGATTATTAGAAGGTTTAGGAGGTGTGGGTTTGGTAGAGTAAGTGTGGCCTTATTGGAGGACGTGTGTCACTAGGGAAGGTCTTTGAGGTTTCTAAAGCTCACACCAAACCCAGTGTCACTCTCTCTCTCTTTGCTTGCTGCCTATGGATGAGGATGTAAAGCTCTCAGCTTCTGCTCCAGCACCATGTCTTTTTGCCTGCCACACTTTCTGCCATGATGATAATGGACTAACCCTCTGAAACCACAAGCAAGCCCCCAGTAAATTGCTTTCTTTTATAAGAGTTGCCTGGGTCTTGGTGTCCCTTGACAGCAATGGAACACTAACTAAGACAGTATCATTTAAGGTAGATTTAGTGACAAACAGGTTAGGGGAAAAAAGGAGAGAGCCCACATGAGTGAAAGTTATGCAAGAGAGAGAGAGAGAGAGAGAGAGAGAGAGAGAGAGAGAGAGAGAGAGCCAGTAGTGGTGCACACCTTTAATTCCAGCACTTGGGAGGCAGAGGCAGGCAGATATCTGTGAGTTCAAGGCCAGCCTGGTCTACAGAGTGAGTTCCAGGAAAGGCGGAAAGCTACACAGAGAAGCCCTGTCTCGAAAAACCACAGAGAGAGAGAGAGAGAGAGAGAGAGAGAGAGAGAGAGAGAATGTAAGAGTAGAAGGACCTATGTCTTCTTAGATTAAAAAAAAAAAAAAAAAACCTCTGGAACTAAAGGAGGATCAACTAAGTGTCAGAACCAGCAGAGACCAGGCAAGTCCAGGAATGTCAACACTAGGAACACTGGAGACTAGCAGAAGTCTGGCCCGCTGGGCTCCAATCAACTTCTGCTTTGATGGGTCTTTGTTCCACTTTCCAGGTTCCGTAAAGGCCAATCTTTGGTTATGCATTTCTGTCCACGGCTACTCTACCCACTGACTACAGGAGGAAGAGAGAAGGCAGCAAAGACAGAATCTGCAGTGTTAATTCTTATCTCCACACTGCTTTTGACTGCCCAATCCACACTCATTCCTCTAGCACTCCTCTCTCTCTCTCTCTCTCTCTCTCTCTCTCTCTCTCTCTCTCTGCCAAAGGTTCCTCTTCTAACACTAACAAATACTCTGATAAAAGTGCCAAGCTTGCTCACTACCTTTACAATGGGAAACGGAAGCTCCACACAGCCACTGCATCAGGAATGAAAACCCTGTTTTGCAGGCTGCTGCTACTCACGGAGGTCAGTGCTTCTCAAACTGCCTGTAGGAAAAGGGCAATAATATTTGCTTCTCATATGCCACAGGTGAAGTCGTTGGAGAAATGTAATAAACATGAATTGGTAAAAATTAAATTAAAAGGAGCATCCTCTGCAAACCTTGATTTATTATCACATACAACAAGCACAGAATTTTCAACACCCATGGGACAGGAATATTGCAGTACTCCATTTCTGTGCACTGGCGACAGCCTTCAAACTGTTACCCTACTTTGACTTGTAGTACTCTGGATGACACCCATTCCTGCCCCAGTTCTGCTTTATATAGTCCAAGAGGCTGTACTTCCCTTGTCTTCCCGACTCTGTGATGCCCAACTTTGGACGCCCCCTCGACTTTCTCCCAAGTAGAGTAACCTGAGCCTTGAGGCTTGACTCCTGTCAGTTCTTAATGGCTTTGCCCATAGGAGGGGAAGGAGAGCCCTATGAACTCTTGTCCCTGAGCACACTAGGAAAAGAAAAAGTTTCTATGTCTCCTATCATATGTCTCCCAGATCCATTTGTACTTCCCCTTATTAGACAGTCTCAGTCACCACAGATAGGATAGAATTCCATTTTTCTGCCACTTTTCTCCAGCCCCAAAGAGCCCAAGTGACTCATTTTATCTTCCAATTCAGAAGAATCATTATTCCGTGATGAAAGAAACATTTCTCCCTTGTGTACCAATGAGCAATGAGTGGCACTAGAAGAAACAGTCCGTCAAGAGTTTGCAAGAAAGTTGATGAGTCGGAATTGTTGGGCACATCACTGCCCCTTCCCCTCCATGTCTTCTAGCTACACGTTAGTTTGAGACCAGAGTCCAATTCTCCCTGGGATTCTGCAAATTGCTGTGTTATCAGGTAAAAGATGTCCTGTGAGATTCCAGGACTTAATATTAGAGGCCATTTGACCCAATTATAAGGCTAGCACTTTTATCAATAGAGAAGAGGAAGCAATTAATTACTTTTGAATTTGCTTCTCAGCTTCATTCTTTAACCAAGGAACTCCCTTCACAGCCAGTTTGGGATAATAAGGTGGAGTATGAAGGGTTTAAAAGAAAGTCTGTGGTTAACAGTTCTGGCAGAAGCCTAGCCAGGAGAAAGAAGGAAAAAGAAATGCAGTTCCCTTTCTTAATGTAGGTGGTTAAATATGATGCAGCTGACTGTGATGCTGACTGGAGCCAACTGTGATATAGGCAGGTCTAGAAGGTGTGGAGATGGAACACTCATATATGGTTGTAGCCTTGTCTGCTTTGATGACAAGATGTCTGTCTATGGAGTGCGCATAAAGCCTCTCTTCCCACTCCAGTGGCTGCATCTCCCATGCTCCCCTTCATGGTTGCTCAGAAAGGCACCACTTTGAAGGAGGCTCTCAGCTGTGTGAGAGAGCATTAGCGCAGTCGGGTCAGCCCGGGCTTTTTGGCAAGCTTGTTCAATGGGCTCCAGGACTCTTGTACTCTGGATCCATTCTAAGCGACCCACGTTTTCAGATTTTTTTTTCTTCACTCCTCCAGCCAGCTTTTGTTTCCTTGAGTGACAGGTCCCAAAATGGATACTGAGCCTGTCTTTATGTCCTTTTTCATCAAGAAAAGTGACAATGAGATGTTGTGTCCAATACCCTATCTACCTGGAAGTTTTCCTCCATCACTATGGTCCTTCAGAGGTAGCCCTGCCAAGGGGTAGGGTGGCTGTGAAGACATTTTATTTAGTACTGATGGCATTTGTTATCCTTAAAAGCCATTCTCTTATGCCATAGTTTATTTCATTTTATTACTCATTAGTGTGTGTGTGTGTGTGTGTGTATATGTGTGTGTGTAGGTGTGATGTCTTAGTGTCTTAGGTACTGTTTTATGTCTGGGAAAAGACACCATGACCAAGGCAACTTAAAAGAGAGAGCATTTAATTGGGGGCTTGCTTACAGGTTCAGAGGGTTTGTACATGGCCATCATGGCAGGGAGTATAAGACCAGGTAGAGGCCGGGCGGTGGTGGCGCACGCCTTTAATCCCAGCACTCGGGAGGCAGAGGCAGGTGGATCTCTGTGAGTTCGAGGCCAGCCTGGTCTCCCAAGCGAGTTCCAGGAAAGGCGCAAAGCTACAAAGAGAAACCCTGTCTCGAAAAAACAAAAAAAAAAAAAAACAAAAAAAACAAAAAAAAAAGACCAGGTAGGCAGGCATGGTGCTGGAGCAGTAGCTGAGAGCTTACATCTTGATCCATAGACAGGAGGCAGAGAGAGAGAGAGAGAGAGAGAGAGAAAGAGAGAGAGAGAGAGAGCGAGAGAGAGAGCGCACTAACTAGGAATGGCTTGCTTGGGCTTTTGAAACTTCAAAGCCTACCCCTAGTGACACACTTCCTCCAACAAGGCCACACCTCTTAATCCTTTTTCAATAGTCTGCCAACTAGGAATCAAACATTCAAATATATGAGCTTATGGGAGCCATTCTCATTCAAACCACCACATTTTACTCCCTGACCCCCATAGGCTCGTGGCCATATCATAATACAAAATGCATTCAGTCCAACTCCAAAAATTACCACAGTCGTTCAGTCTCAACACTGTTTCAAAATCCAACATCTCTTCTGAGACTCAAGGCAATCTTTTAACTGTAACCTTCTGTAAAATCCAAAAGCAAATTACATACTTCCAATATACAACGGTGCAGAATAATATACGTTACCATTCCAAAATGGAAGAAAGGGAGCATAGTGAGGAAATACTGGACCAAAGTAAAAATGAAACCCAGCAGAGCAAACTCCAAACTCTGTATCTATGTCTTCCACTCCTTCCACATTTGCTGACTACAACACACTTCTCTCTCTCTCTGAGGCTGGTTTCACATGTCATCTGCAGCTTTCCCTGAGAGGTATCCCATGGCTCTGTCATTGCCAACATCCTGGGATCTTCAATGCAATCCAGACTTCACCTTCACAGCTTCATGCAGTGGCCATTCCAGGCCTCTAAACAGGAACTCCCCTGCCACATGTCTGGCCTTGGTGGCTTTCCTCATGTGCTGAGGAAGATTTCACAACCTCTTTATACCCCCTAATTCTTCCTAAACAGTCCACTGACAGGGAACCAAACATTCAAACTTATGGGCCTATGTGGGCCATTCTCATTCAAACCACCACAAGAGGTATCAGGGGAGAACAATTCTCCCCTTCTACCTTCTCTGAGTTCCCAGGGATTGAACTCAAGTTACTGAGTTTGGAAAGCAAATACTTACCCTCTGAGCCACCTTGTCAGTCCCATGCCCCATTTTTATCCAAGAAGCTTTTCACAAAGCCATAAGCAATAGGTGAGGAAGGACCAGCAGCATGGTAGTCTCAGTGGACATGAAATCAATAAGCTCATAAAACTCAGTTGTACTTTGTGGCTTGATGGAATTTTGCCAGGAAAATTCATCTTTGTCCTTCCTTACTCTAATGTGGATCTGGATTCCTTACCATAGCACTTAAAATTCAAGTATGTTCTTGATTCGGTATCTGAATCAGTTAGGTTTCTAAAAATAACAGCCCCAGCAAAAGGTAGCAGTCTTTCTCCAGAATCTGAGAGTATGTATTGCAATTCTGCTAATAGCATGTGCCAGAGGCATTTTTCAGCATTTGGATCTGCCTTAGTCACTGCATAAACTTGCTCTAATAAGGAGATAATATATGGAATAACAATTTTAAAAAGAATAAACACCAGACTAAATAATTATATATTGGGAAGATTTTCTTTTTCCATAACTCAAAGTCCTATTAGGGCCCCAGCTACCCTGAAGTGACCTTATCTCTGAAATCTGATAGAATTATTTCTAGCTTAGAGCTGACCTCCACATGTACTTAGTGTTGCAGCAAAATAACGTCTTCTGAGTATGATATGACTGTTGACTATGAAACCCAGTAAATACATAAGCAATCAATGACCTACTGATTTCTTTGTGTATCCCTAGGAAGTCACACAAGACTGACAAAACCAAAGATAAGTCTAGGTGGAGCAGTTTCATGGCTCATGTTGTGAGTCAGAAGCCATGAAAGTGAGGTTAATTTGTTTGGGGGGTAGAGTATCCACTGGATCAATCCTAGTATAACCTTCTTCTATGTGGTAGCGAGTAGCACACCTCCTGGTGAGTGTGATCTTTCATATGAGTATGGGCATACCCTCAAAATTCCAGATGGACTAGGGAATGTGTTGTAGCCCTTGAAAGTAACACATATAAAACGAAGTTATAAACAAGTTATTGTAGCAAGTTGTGTGGCCTTTGCTGTGAGTGATAAAACATACAAATGATGCTGTGCTTTCTACCCAGGGGGAACTGTCCTGAATAAGAAAAAGAGATGTGTGGAAGAATCTTCCTTATTAGCCTCAATTTAGCAGGAAAAATAAGGTGAGAGGAATAATGAGATGCAGGTACCGGCTTGCTGTTACTTACAGCTAGGAGCAGGGTGTAAGGAGAGGGGTACACTGAAACCTGTGTTGATTAAGCCCCTCCTGAGTTCAAACACCTGGGAGCATTGGGGAAAATCATACAATGGGACAACAGAGAGGGAATGAGATAAACGTAACAGTCACAAGAGAAGTGATGGTTCATGTCCAATGTACCAGGACAGACACCGGATAGTTAAAAAAGAAGTTAAGTCAGCAATGATACCATGCACCTGTAATCATAGTACTCAGGACAATGAGGCAGGATTGTTTTAAGTTCAAGGCCAACCTGGGCTACAGAAGGATGTCCTGTCTCAAAAACATAAGTTAATTCAGTGGGAACCTCAGAACCACTTAAGGTTTTAGTGGCTTTGTTGAGCTGCATGGTGGGACACAATTTTCTTTTTTATGAGGTGGATTTGTGAAGTGCTAAAAACATTCCAGAAGGGCTGAGGAAAGGGTGAAGTAGACAGAGGGACTTGTCTGGGTCACTAGAAAGGAACTGTGGCAAAATTCATGTTATGCAGGAATTACTAGAGAAAGGGTGACGGAGGACCAGAACCTGTGCTTGTGTATGAGGAGAAGACAGTAACCCTTTACTCCACTGTTGTCTTCTTTGTTCTAGAACTATTTAAAAGCACATGACATGTGTACTTGACGTCAGAACAGTTTCTTCTCTTGGAACTCTCCTTGATCCTAACCAGGTATGGTAGAGTCTCTCTCATTTCCTTTTTAATTAACATTCTAGTTGATCCCTCTCTCTCTCTCTCTCTCTCTCTCTCTCTCTCTCTCTCTCTCTCTCTCTCTCTTTCTCTCTCTCTCTCTCTCTCTTTCTCTCTGACATCATTCTTCACCTTTATAGGATAAAATCCTGGGGTCACAAAGGAAGATGTTTTCATGGGTTGCAATAACCCCAGTTTCTTCTTTAACTGAATGGTCTATGTGTCTACCTGTGAAGATCAGGCAGGATGACTGGGCCCAGGGTGAATTCCAATTCAATTTCTTCCCTTTGAGCTGTTGGCCAGGGAGACCCCATGAGGTTTACTACAGTATACTCACTACGGGCACTGCTGTTGGATGGTATGTTCCTTGCTGGAGACTTCCCATGCTTTGGTTGAACACACAGAAAACAAGCTAGAACTAAGCTGAAACCTCATTTCTTGTGGATTAGCATTTGTAGTACCATTAGGTACTATGCAGGCTGCTCAGAAGAATGACCACCAATGGTCCAACTCAGCTATAAATCCATATGCTGCTCTATCAGCATGTGAGGTAAGATGTGCCTGTTGGTGTGATAATAGCATTACTATCATAGGTAAAACCAATTACTTTCTGATTGGATTTAAGCCCTGTTCTTTAGAAGAGAGCCCTTGTTTCATATACTTGTGGGTAAAACCTATGATTGTGAAAATCTTAAGTACCTGTGAGAAGGCTATTGATACTGTTTTTGTTAAATAAATATAATGTGTTTGCCAAACTGTCTTCTAAACATTTGTATTCATAAGCAAAGATCACGGCTGTTGTCTAGAATAATGGAAGGAAACTTCCTTTGGCAGTGGGTGATACTTACTTCAGAAACTTTAGCTGCTGAGAATAAGTGTCTTTTATTGTGGTCTATACTGTTAACGCTCTTGCTGTGGGTTATACTGTTTGTGTGGCGTAGTGAGCCAGTGTGTTTTACATATACACACTCTCTCTCTCCCTCCTTCCTCCCCCCCCCCTCTCCAAGGCTCTGGGAACATAATGAAAAAGGGAGCAGAATTAACGTAAGAGCCAGAAGAGGGTGAACTGGCACAATGAAGCTATTTCCACGGGACATGATGTGACTACTGGGTCACGAGGCTGAGTCACTACAATGGTGAAGAGACTGAGGTCACACCATGTTGTCCTGACTCCATCTTGTGTCTGCTTCGACACTTCTCAGCCCCCTACCCACCTCCCCATTAACAGCCCCATCTGCCTTGGCAACGCTCTAGGTCTTCCATGACCCTGACCATGGTCCGGACGGATGTGTTAACCAAAACAGTTAACGTTTGTACAAACTAAATATAAACAAAAATAACAGATAATAGTATAAATCTTGAGATAACTGTGTTCTGCCAAAACAGATGTTACAGTGTTACTCTGATCCTCCTTTAAGATTGATGTCACTGTGGTCTGTGTGGTTTTCTGACTTTAAAAATGCTGTACCCTGAGCTTCCTCACCAAAAGTCTTTCTGAGGCACTAGCTCCAAATAAAGGACTCTTTTCTTTTTTTTGTTTTTTTTTTTGTTTTGTTTTTTTTTTGTTTTTTCAAGACAGGGTTTCTGGGTTTCTCTGTGTAGTTTTGTGCCTTTCCTGGAACTCACTCTGTAGCCCAGGCTGGCCTCGAACTCACAGAGATCCGCCTGCCTCTGCTTCCCGAGTGCTGGGATTAAAGGCATGTGCCACCACCGCCTGGCCTAGGATTCTTATACTCTTAGTTGGCTTAATAAATGCAGTGTTCTGTAAGTTTCACATATGGGTCATTTCAGTAGTATATAGAATATCGTGGCTTATATCATGGTAACAAAATAAGCAAAGCAATACAATGATAGCTAAGCCCATTGGAATGATAATAATGAAGTTGTGCCCATTCCGTAGTAGCAAGGGTAAGCATTACTAAATTCTTACTTGGGATTCCATCCACCATTCCCACCTGCCTGTCTCCAACTACACATGGCCTTGGAAGGTGGGAGTTTAACTAGGGAGTGGAACTCTAGTGGTGCAGCTTTCATGAGTTATCACCCATACTAGGGTGAACCATTCAGTGGATAAATTCATTGAGTCACCAAGCTAACTGTCATTAGCCTATTGGGAGAAAACAATCATTTCTTTATGTATCCCCAGGAAGAGTCATGCAACATCTGGGTTCCTTGTCATTGTCTACTGGATTTTCGGCGATTCTAACACATTTCCCTGCATTAAATTCCCTCTATTAAACACACTTGATGCAAATGATATTTTTCTGGATACACTGCCTGTGTATCAACCATCCCATTTTCACTAGTACTCATGGGTCTATAATTAATGTTTTTCTCTGATTACATGTCTGTTCTTGCCAACTTTCTGAGTCCCCAAATTAGTACCTTGCATTTTTTATATGCATAAAAAATATAGTATATTAGGAAAGTCAAGGGGCAGCATTTTGTTTGCTCTTCGAACTAGTAGATGAAAAACAATTCTAGGCTGTTTTCAAAGCATAGAAGGATGGACATATGGATATTTATACCTTTCTCCTTTCTAATTTTTTGTTTTGGCCATAATACAACATTGATGACACTTAGAGAATAAAGTTTTTTGTTTCATATCCCAAAGTAAAGATAAATAAACATGGGCTTTAAAGACAGGCTCTAATTAATCCCCAAAGATCCTATATTTAGTTCGAGCCAGAGATTTCTGCTGGTTTGGGTTATTTCCTAAGCACTGAATACTAATCTGTCTTTGGATACATGGCCATAGCCATCTGGAGTCTGAAGTGTTTTATCTTTGACGTGACACTGATCTATTCTACTTTAGAATCCATTAAGTTGTACCACTTACTCACCTGTAGTCCTGGCCTTGGAAGCGCAATATTGTACATTTCAAAGGGTTCTGAAGCCTGCTTTAGCAATCTGTCTCATCAGAAAGAATATTCCTGTGGTCTATGAAGCAGAATAGAAGTAGAGGTAGTTGAAACACACACACACACACACACACACACACACACGCACGCACGCACGCACGCACGCACCGCACGGCTAAACATAAAAAAGAAAACATAGCAGAAATTGTGATACACCACTTCTTTTTTTTTTTTTTTTTTAAAGTTCACAAGGGGTATTTTATTGAAAAAAGTTTGTGTAAAATAAAGAGGCTACATGGTGAAAGAGTACCCATCAGAGATATGATGAAAGTATACCCATCAGAAATATTGACAAAGATGTCATCCATTTCTATGTGTTCCCAATGGCTAGTGAGGTGTCTGTCTGGGTTCTGAGGAAACTGGATGCATGTCAGGTATCAGAGTCCAGCCCAATTATCAAACAGTCCTTGAAGGGAGGAGTGAGGACTGAGAAACAATAGATATGAAAAAATATAGACATAATCAAAGAAAAAGAGACACAGGATAGCTTCGGGAGAGCTCTAGGTCAAGTCGCCTCAAGTTTATTCCTAGTGGGATTTTTATACACTAGCAAGAGGAGAGGCAAAAGGCCTCCCCCTTTCAAGGTCAAGGTACAAGGTACAAACAAGTGTAGACCCTTCCTTAATTTTCAAAACTCCTGATAATCATGCCTTATGGCAAAGCATCTTGGTGATACACCACTTCTAAGATTATTTTATCTATTTCCCTCTGCAGTTACTCGGTTTTGGTGAACAACTCTATGGAAAGACCCACACGACAAGGAACAAAAGCCAAAGTTTCAGAGCAATTCACATACATAGCTTGGAAGCAGTTTCTCGATCAGCTTCAGATACCATATCCTTGGCAATACCTTAACTGAAACACCACAAGAGACTCTGGAGCCATAATCATCTATCTGTGCTTTTCCCAGACTCTGCCCTTCAGGAAATAATTGTTATGCAGCAGTAGATAACCATGTTAGTCAACTTCTGCCACCCATGACTAAATACCTAGGAAACCAGCTTAAAAGAGGGAAGGTTTGTTTTGCCTTATGATGGTAATGAGCTCTGAGCAAGGTCACTTGTATGCTGCTTTGGGGACTGTGGCAAGTGGTATGTAGAACAAGTTTGATCATTTCAGAGTGGCGTGGAATCAGAGAAAAAGAGAAATGGTCAGGGTTCTGATGGTCACTCCAGAGATATACCCCTCAATGACCTCCTTCTAGTGGGTCCCATCTCCTAAGGATGCCATCACCTCCTGACAGCATTACGGGATGATAACCGCATCTAGCTCCTGGCTATTTCAGTCAGCCAGGTTGGACATTTCAGGTAGATATCACAACAATAGTTAATAAGCTTCTGCCCCAGGCATGACAGAGGGACAGTGGAAGATGTTCATGTTCCTCTTCCCTGGTAACATGGGAAATGTGTACAGTAGAAGTTAAGACATCTACAGAAAAACCGAGATCAAAAATAGGTTGCATGGAAGAAGGACAGGGCTAACTTTTGCTTCTACACCTGAGGAAGTGTGAATGAGTGCTGTGCCCATTGTTTCTGCTGTCACGAGCCAGTACCTCCTCCCATTTTAAGTTCATAGTCTTCAAAGTATGTTTGAACTTGTTAGAACATTTTGCCTCTCTCCCCAACTCAGCAAGAATGAGTTCATATTGATATGCAACATAGTGAAGCCAAAGACAGCAATTTGTTCATCTTCTCCATCTTGATAGTTGTGATTAAGCTGGTTTGCATCTGCTTTCTGTCACTTTCAATGAGGGGTTCTGACTGGTAAAGGTTCTCTGCAGAATCAGCCTTGTGCCTCACTCCTTAAATTTCTGTTTTTATGGTCTCTGCCTCTCCAAGGTCAAGTTGACTGATTTTTGAATCACATGTTAGGCCACATCTCTGTTTCCTTCGTGGAGAAAAATGTGTTTTGTTCATCTGCGCTTCTAAGAGAGCTCCTATGGCATTTTCTCCCAGGGAAGACTTCACATGCTGAAAACATAGCATTTACACTAAGTGATCTGCATTTGTTCCTGGGTAAATTTCCTCTAAAGTGTATGGTATTTGCTTCAAAACTTAGCTAATCAAACACTCTCTGGGTACTTAGCCAACCATCCAAGCTGAAGCATCCTGAGCAGTCATTGTGGAAAGCAACACAGTAAACAAATATCATACATGAATCCAGCAGAAATCTCCAAGTTCTAAGATTCATTTTCTCTGTACTTGTTGCTCTAGGTGCAAATCAGACTTTAGGAGTATGCACTTAATCACAAAGTCTCCCTCCTTCCAATTAGGAACTGCAACAAATTTGAGTCTTTTCCAGTGAGTCCCTTTCCCCACATAACAGACATTATTTCATTTTCTCTGAAGTACCCATTATTGTTTGACTCTGAAATGTCCCCTATGGGCTAATGATTTGAATGCATACTCCCCAGTTTATGGTGCTATCTTGTTTTATTTTGACATTTATTATTGAGTGTGTATGTGTGTGTTTGTGTGTGTGTGTGTGTGTGTGTGTGTGTGTGTGTGTGCATGACTGTGGGCCATGGCCCACACACACATGGAGATCAGAGGACAATTTGCAGGAGTCAACACTCTTCTTCCATCGTATGGGTCCCAAGGATTGAAACTGTCAAGGTTGGTAGCTGGCACCGTTCCCGGATGAGCCATCCCATCAGCCCTTCTGGTACTATTTTAAAGGATGCAGCACTTTTAGTAAGTAAGGCCTGGGTGATGGGAGCAGTTCACTAGGAACAGGGCTCTGAAGTTGATACCTGCTCCTGTTTCAGGTCTATCTTCATTGCTTCCTGGTCCACTGAGATGTAAATAAGCCACACGTGGATGCTCACAACATCCCGAGACTGTGCCACTCTGCCATGCCTCGACAGCTAATAGGGACTGTAACCCTCTGAAAGCAGAGTCAACAAAACCTCTCCTTCTTTTAATTGTTTCTCTCAGGTATTCTGGTCACAGTGACACAGTGTAACTAAATGTAAAATAAAATTCCACTCCTACCTGCCCCCTTTCATGTAATGCTAAAATTTACCACCCCACAGAATAATTTGCTATCCTAATTCGAAATTGACTGTGATAGCAACGCATTATACCGACCCAATTTCCTTTTTATTTTTTAATTAGCATATAAACTATAGGTTTCCTTATGACATTTCTGTATGTGATTAGTTTTAGTTGATCAACCCTCTCATCTCCCCCTGTTCCCTCTCCCCACTGATACCCACCAGGATTCTCCTTTGCCTTCCACATCACAAGTGTTCTGTCATCCTCTACAATCACTTTTCTTAAAAGCTTTGCCCTCCATCTCATAAACACCTGTCGATACGAATGTTCACTAGTACAACCACAGTGGGGGTCAATATGGAAACTAAAAGTCAAAGTGTCATATGATCTAGCTACACCACTCCCAGGTTTATACACAAAGGACTGTACATCATAGCACAGGTAATACATGTGTTTCCACAATCATTACTGCTCTGTATTTCATAGAAGGATATGGGAGCAACTTAAATCAACAGACAAAGGGGTCATTAAAATGTCACACAGGTACACAATGAAATTTCATTCAGCCATAGAGAAATTCGATACTATTGATACTATAAAACTTTGCAGGAAAGTGGATGAAACTGGAAAGTCTTGTATTAAGTAAGCAATCCAGGCTCTGGAAGATTGAACACGGCATGTTCTCTCTCATGTGAGAGTTCCAGCTTTTAATTTTTGTATGTGTGTATTTATGTGGAAATGAGGGTGGATAGAAGTCACTATACAAATTCAGTCCTTTAGTTAGCCTGGTGATCATTCACAAAACTTCCCCTTGAAAGGAGAAAACAAATAATTCTACTAATAAGCATTGCCTTTTAGTTACATACATCCAGAGAAGCCAGGAATATAACTGAGTTCAGAAGAATTGGCATAGATATTAGATGTTCTTCTACCATAATGATCAAAATCAGAAGATGGACGGATTTGAAGCCCAAGTTATTCCACAGCCAAAATACACAATTCCTCTCTGCCTCAGCTTCCCACGTGAAGCACTGGGATGATTACATAACCACTTCAGATTCATTGCTGTAAGGGTTGTCTTAATGATATTTGGAAAGCAATTAAAATGCATGTGTATGTATGAAGTAGATATCTATACAAATCATACTGAACTCTGATAGCTTATCTCCCAAATCACTACAGGGGATGCATGGTGAACTTCAGCATAATTCAAAAGAGGCCATCATCATATCACCTTGAGCAAGTTAGTATTTTCCCACATGCTGTGTTAATGAAATTAGATCAACTTGATCCCAGAGGATGAGTGTCCCAGCAAAGTAGAACAGAAATCCTCTTTGAGGGATGTTATGCCAGGTTGAAAATTATTCCTATATTTTGCAAATAAATTATTACATGCCATAAAAAGTATAACAAGTACTCAGAGACAAGAAAATTATCAAGTGGTCATAAAAACTTCAAATGCTGGAGGTTTTAAACACAAATTTTAAAATATTCATTTCGTTCAAAGAAATAAAACTAGGGAATTTAGCAGTACAAAGAATAATAATAAGGGGGAAGCTTGGGTGGATTCTGGTTAGTCAGAACGAACCTCCCAGAATAAAGCAAAGAGAAAAATGTTGGATATTTTAGGATGGAAGACAAGAAACAAAAGCTACTATAGATAAAGGTGTGTGTGTGTGTGTGTGTGTGTGTGTGTGTGTGTGTGTGTGTGTGTAGCTGAAGTTTTCTCTGGCCCTGCCCAGCCCCATGGACCCCACAGCTACTTATAAAATAATCACTCAGAAGCTTATATTAATTAAAACTGCTTGGTGGTCATTAGCTCAGGCCTACCACTGATTAGTTCTTACACCAAAAACTCAGCCCATTTCTGTTAATCTATATGTTGCCACCTATTCCATGGCTTTGCCTGTGTGCCATTACATGCTGCTCCCTGGATGGCAGATTGGCATCTGCTGACTCAGTCTTCCACTTCCCAGAATTCTCCTTGTCTGTTTATCCCGCCTATACTTCCAGCCTGGCTACTGGCCAATCAGTGTTTTATTTATCAACCAATCAGAGCAATATATTCACAGTATACAGAACATCCCACATCATGTGTGTGTTTGTGTATTATATATTCCTTAAGTGCCACCCTAGGAAAAGGAAATTCTTATAAAAATTATTTTAAGAAATAATGGACAAAAATTCTCTAAAAGTTAAAGACATTAAGATTCAAAAAGCATAGTAATCCTCAAGCATAATGACATTAAGTTATGTCATGGTAAAATGTTACAAATAAAAGAAAAAGAAAGTATTTAAACAGCCAAAAAGGAGAAAAAAATAACAGACTGCCTTCAGAACAGTAAATATTAGAACCTCACTTGACTTTTAAACACAGGTAATAGAAATAAAGAGATAAGAAACAATAAATATCTCCTAAGTGCTAAGAGAAAACAACTCCCAACTCAATAAACTGATGAACAAGAGACTAATTTAAACATGTATGATAGCAGCAAGAATACCAACAAGGTTTAACGTGTAAACATTTCAAATATAAGTTGAACATATTGACACTCATATTTTAAATATGAATGAAAGACAGGAAGGGACAACAATGGTCTCAAAAGTTTAGAAAAGACTAAGAGAAATATTAGTTGCTTCCATTTCTCACAAAGACAGTAAAATACCAACTGACCTATGGTCCCAAGAAACAGGAATATAGTTAATAATCCTGCAGAAGAACATAAGGGAGACAATAGTTAAAGTTGATGGTTCACAGTATGGAATCTGTAATCACCATGGAAATAAATCTCTGAGCATTTCTGTAGGAGATTATCTAGACTTAGGTGAACCCCTTAAATAAAGGCAGTGCCATTCCATGGCCTGGGGTTCTGTACTAAACAACATGGAGAAAGCAAAGCTAGGTACAAGCTTTCAATTCTCTCTACTCCCCAACTAGGAACACAATGTGATCAACTGTCCCACGCTCTGGTTGCTATGACTTCCCTGTCAGGAACTGTGAGGCAAATAAAACTGTTCTTTTTAAATTTTTTTTTTTTATTATTTTGTCACAGCCACAAGAAAAGTAAATAATACAGTGAGTAAAGAAAAATGAAACACTAAGTTATTGGTAAGTTCCCAACAGAAGGAAGATTGGTCAGGGCAGGAGAAAAGCACACATAACAGGAAGGGCAAATGAGAATCCCAAGTTAGACACAGAGCAAATTCTATTGTATAATTCTAATTACCTAAAATTATAAAAGCAGGTGAATCTTAACCATAATGCGTAAGGCTCTAGGTAGTAACATTAAAGACAGAGAAAGAATGTCCACAGACAGTTGGGAGAGTCATCACATGAGGATTGAGTTGGAAGGGGCCTGAAGGAGCTTTGCAAAATCTTAAGGCAATTCTACCACATGGCTAACCTGAGAGGCTTTTATTTTATGCTGATTTGTTTAGTTACATCCCATTTCATATATGTCTTTATTTTATTCTATTCCACAAAAACCAATAAAAGAATAAGGCAGATGTAATTGTCTGTCTATAGAATAATCTTCAGAAACACAGTTAACTATGATCTAGTACAGAACAGTCGGCAGAATATACTCTTCTTTGTGTTTTTAAAGCTCACACACCCCATCATAATTATATCACACAGACATTTTTTTAAGGATACAAAATACATTTAATCTGACTCACTGTCTTGGAGCAGAGACTAGAACTCTGTTATCTATGGCTAAAAAGAACTAATTTTCATCTTTATGCTTTTATTGTGAACATTACTTTGAAATTATATTTTCACAATACAAACAACTTTCACACATTTATAAATTAACTATGAAAACAAAATAATATTACCAATAGTTGAAATCATTATTTCCAAACAAACAACTGCATTTCAATTCCTATTTTAGCATTTTTAACAAGATTTTTTAACCAGATAAATAAAGTTAATTCTCTTTCATTGTAGCTTCTGTCTAGACTGTCCATTGAAGGCTTTGCATCTGCATTACAATGGAGGGTTATTAATAAGAGGAAGCAAATTTAGGTGAACCAAATGGCTAAATTCATGAGTACTATAGATTGTGAAATTATACAATAGGCTCTTAGTAAACTGGAGAGTAGACTGCATCAGAATCCAATATTATAGACAAACTGTGCTGTCAGAGCAATTAGAACAAAGCCTGTGTGCACTTGAGGAATTCTGCAGTCCAGGATGACAGCACCCACAAGGTGTGAAGAAAGCACTCATGGAAGGGTTCTGAGACAACATCACAAATTAGACACGTGCCTTTAATTGTTTTCTCATCTCCTTAATTCAATAAACACTTGGCAACGGCATTTAAAAGACACACAGCAGTAAAACAAACGAGGCAAAGAAAAAAAAATGAGGGTGTCCAAGAGACATAGGAACTGCCTTTGGAACTGGTTAGGTGTGAGAGGAAAATTGAGACAGAACGGCCCTCTCTGAAGAGTCTCCTGTTGCCGTCCGATATAGGGAAGAGGGGCCCTTCTCAGTTAATAGGTGCTATGAGATTGTATCTCCTAGTGCTGTCAAAAGCTCCGCCCATAAAGTCTCACCGACATGACTGCCTGCCTGCACATGAGCTGAACAAGGACAGCAGCAATGGATATGTAGAAGAGGGGAAGCCCAAGAAGCCTCTACCCTATACCAAGACCTACAGGCTGAGTGCTGAGAGTGGGAGAAACAGTCTTTCCCAAGGAAGAGCACCCCAACTGGTTATCCAACACCAAGTGATCAGCCCTGAACACAGGCATGCAAGAACAACGTTACACAAATTGAGCAGGTTGTCTTTGTATATTTAGAAGTGTGTGAGTGTGTGTGTGTGTGTGTGTGTGTGTGTGTGTGTGTGTGTGTGTATGTGTGCGTGTCACAGCAATTAATGAAAAAGAGAACATAAATGTGAAAGAAAGCAATGAGTATTATATGGGAGGGTTTGAAGGGAAGAAAGAGAAGGGGGAAATGGTGTAATTAGAGAAATGCCATGAAATGCAGTAACATAATTTTTAAATGTGCAAGAAAGAAAAAGTGGGTGTGAGGTCCTGCCGGGTGATATTATCTACACAAGAGAAATAATAAATAAATACATCATCACCATGGGCCTTCCTAAGAAGAGCAGGACAGTACCCGAGCTCCTCAGGAATTTGTCTGAAAGATCAGTGGAGGGAAGGGAGTTGGGAGTGAAATGAAGGGGAGCAGATCAATCTGTTTTCTATTAGGAGACACAACTAGAGAAGAGTTTATTCGTGTGCCCTGACCCCTCTGCTGGGCCAAGGGAAGGAGTGGAAAGCTTCTTCATCAGCTGGCTGAATGAGAGTGGAATGGAAAGCTCTCAGAAGTCAAAGTTGTGTGTTTGTGTGTTTGTTTGTTTGTTTGTTTGTTTGTTTTTAAATGAAATCCAGCCAAGACATACCAGGAAAGACCTTTACTCCCAGCACTGTGGAGGCAGGGGCATGCATACTTCTGTGAGTCTGAAGACACCTTGGTCTGCATAGGGAGCTCCAGAATTCCAGACCAACCAGGATTGCATAGTGAGGCCCTGTCTAAAAGTAAAAAAGGCTCCAGATACTACCACAGCACGTAAGAGGAGATCATTATACATTACTCTCCAGGTTCTTTCCTCCATCCCTCTTTGCTGAGCAATTGTGCCTACTCTGGGAGATACCTGGAGGCTTGTTTCCTACAGAAATTAAAAATATGAATATCCAGGTTGATAAGCCAGACACAGTTTAGAGCTGGTGTATGAAGAGGATTGAATAGTTAATGAATTCTCTGTAGAATAGAGGCCCTTTTCACTCCCCTGCCAGAACAGCCCTGTAACAAACCTAGATGATAAGCATGGTCCAAAGTGCAGGCAGGCTCTTTAGCCTTCTATGGGCCTCTTAGATTCCCATTCTCAATATTAAGGAGTCATTCAGTGACTTCCAGGTACCAGGAGGGAAGCTGTCATAGAAAATAGAAATTAAAACACAACAGCGTCTTCCACAAAAAAGGTATCCTGATTAAATAAATATGTAGGTTAAGAAATCAACAAATACAGTAACTGCCTAAGATAAAACTAACGTCTTTTTATTCCCAGAGAGATAAGAAAATGCTTTATTCCCAGAGAGATAAGAAAATGCTGCATCCATAAAATGCCATAAAACTTCGAAGACCACATGTTTTATTCCCAGAGAGGTAAGAAAATGCTTTATTCCCAGAGAGGTAAGAAAATGCTGCGTCCATAAAAGAGGAGTGAAATACCATAAAACTTCGCAGACCACATGTTTGGAGACTGGAGACCAGGGCAGAGGTAAAGTCACCAGAAACTACAGATAAAGCAGAGGAGGGCTGCTTGATGGTAGAGTAAAAAGACACAGAGGCACAAAATAGGAGAAAAAGGAAAATCTGATGGCAGCTTTAGAAAAGCCTGGGGACGGGCAGAAAGACGAGAAAGAGAACAGAAAGCCAAGAAAAATTACTATACAAAATTTCCAGAACATACGAAATAAGTCTCTATTACTGAAATACAAAGGCAGAAAAACCTTACTGAACAGAAGAGGTAGATGAAAAACTCAAGAGTCTCCATTCTGAAATTTCAGAACGTAAGAGAAAAAAATAAAGTCTGCAGACTCCCAAGAAGAAAAAGATCACGGATCACAACGGCTTTCAACTTCACAACAGCATAGCTTTCGAGCAAAAAGAAAATTCTATGCCATGGGGGATTCTAACGAAACATGACCTCTAACCTAGAATTACATCCAACTCAAAGTTTATGAGGGCAGAATGACATTTTCAGACTTACACCGTCTCTGAAAAATAACTCATCTTCCCTTGTTAAGAAGCTTGGGGGGAGCCGGGCGGTGGTGGCGCACGCCTTTAATCCCAGCACTCGGGAGGCAGAGCCAGGCGGATCTTTGTGAGTTCAAGGCCAGCCTGGGCTACCAAGCGAGTTCCAGGAAAGGCGCAAAGCTATACAGAGAAACCCTGTCTCGAAAAAAACCAAAAAAAAAAAAAAAAAGAAAGCAAAAAAAGAAGCTTGGGGGGAAAGCCCTCCACCAAAACGCGTGTAAAAACAAGAGAGGAGTGGCATGGGAAAGAGAGCTTCCCACAGTTCAGGAGGGAATGAGCTCCAGGATACAGTGCAGACGTCCTCAAGTGTGAGCTGGAAGCCAGCCCAGAGTGGAACAGGGTGAGTCTAGACAGACGCACTGCCTGGTGATGGTAACATCTTTTAAACACCTGAGAGAAAGCTCTGGACAGCCAGGCCCACACAGGAAGCTGGTGATCTTGAAAACAGGTTAAAAATCTCCTGTTGTCATTTCCAAGAAGTCTGCTTGCTGTACAGGAGATTTATCTACTCCCGGCAAAGTTCTCTGCTCTGACTTAGTCCATGGCCACTGGGAGCTTAGACACAAGAAACACAGGACAGTCCTGCTGCTCTCTACTCACTGCTTGGTTTGTAGTCATTTTTTTTTTCCAAATTCATCATTGATAATTAGGCTCATATTCCCTAGAACTGAACTCAGGACCTCCCCAAAGTACTCCGTGGCTTTTATAAACTCACACGACACAGACATCTAGCTCTAGACACCACTGACTTCGTCTTGCTTTAGAATCCCTCATCTCAACAACAGTCTCTTCACAAAACTGAACTGTAAACTTTGGTTTTTTTTTAATATAAATATTATTTTTTGATATTATATGTAGAGACCTACCTTATGAAAATGCCAAGAAACCACGGAGAAACTCAAGGAGACATCCTAAATTCTAGATGAGTCTAGAACATTCTCCCAACTTCCAGGGAGAAGATGGGACTCAGAGAGAATAGTGGCAACCGGCCTGTTGGAAGGACAGGCCTCAGGAGAAATAATGAGAGAGGCAAACTCAGGAAGAGTCTAAACTCTAGAACATGACCTTTGTGGAGGATTCAAAAGTCGTCTATTGCCTTTTGGATTGTGCACTTACATTTTACACATAACTTTATCTGTAGAGGATAAGGAGGAAAGACCAAAGCCTGCACATGTAGCATGGCCTAGTGTACAAATTGGAACTCCCTGTATGACTTGGCAACAGATTAATTCCTCTTGTAGAGAATATTGATAAGAAGTCAAGTGTATAAACCATAAAGACTTCGATAAATCAGAAACTGCAGAGATTGACAGGTTAAAAAAAAATAGGAACCAAAGTATGTTGTCTTTCCGATTTGATGCTCATGTAACTGACCAGTTTACAATCAGATATGAGGTTCATGGTCATAAATAAAGTTCACAGTATACTACACAATGAAATGCTTAAGCACAGACCATGGAATGAGGGCATGTGCTGCTTTTAGTCTGCTCCGTGAGGATGAGTGAGCAATAACTGAACAACTGTTCAGAACACGCATCCCAAGACTGTACTGTAGAAGCGGCTGATACAAGTGCTTTAATGATGATTAATTCTATCAGTGGTGAAGGACTTGTTAACTACCATAAGAGATGCTCAAAATACGTTTTCACCTGTGAACGAACAAACACATCTGTTCCCGCGCGGAAACTGAATAGAAGCCCGTGACTCTAGGAGTACCTGGATTAGCATATTTCAGGATTTGCCTCTAGGGATCTTCTCCCCCAAGAACACCTAGTACCTATGAGATCAGCGAGCTGGTAGACACAGAGTTTCTGTGACTAGATTTTGTAATTTTTTGATAGCCACTTACTGGATGTGTGAGCTACTTGGCTCTTCCTAAGAGGATGGACCAATGCAGCAGATACATTGGGGAAATAGTTACTAGGGAAAAGCATGGTTCTGGAAGAGGGAGGATGAACCTATGACAAAGGACAGGGAAGAAAGATCCCAGATATTAGCGGAGTTCCAAAGAAGTTTCAGCGAGACTCATGGTAAGGTCTCACTCCAGACTCCTAGGCATCAGAATGTCCGGTCAAAGTCCAGCTGGAGCCCAGGCTATAAACCATACTTGCTGCAGCCTTTCCCCCACACACGCTGACAGGGACCCTACTGAGACCGGCTGTGAGTTCCTGGCTAACAGACTTCCAGCTGCCAGATCTCTCACCTAGGGAAGTGAGGTTACGTGAAAGAGAATATCGGTGGACACATTTCCTGCTTGGCAGCCCTTCTCTGCCTCCTGAAAGGGAACCCAAGAGCCAGCCTAGAGGTTTGTGCTGTGAATACACCCTCATCACCAGGAACATGTAAGAGCCATGTGGGTCCTGATTCCTCAGAGCCCCACTCCACTGTCTGCCTCTGGTTCTGGAGCCAAAACTCTCCTCAGACCCCCTGTCATGCTGTCCTCTGTTCATCTGTCTGTCCATGGCATTAATAGCTCTTCTAATAAATTACTTAGGCCTCCACAATACATCTCAGTGCCCTCTTGAACACTCTCCTTGGAGATTTTAAGTGGGGTATTAGTTGAGAGTAGCCGTAAATGAGTTCCCATGGAGGGATCATATCTTATAGCTAAAGGCATGTGTTACTATTCCTAACCATGCTCAGCGACTGTCTCGGAGCAGCCATGAGAAAGTGCCATGAGGCAGTGGATCCAGAAGGTTAAAAGCTGACACTGCCAGGCATTAACACTGCCCTAGCAGAGGGTCTGAGTATTATCACAGCTGCCATAAGGCAGGCTGTGGCAAAAGGCAGGCTGAGACACTCCACTTAGAAGAGAGATTGTGAATGCCCTTACCAACAGTCTCTAAATATCCAACACACACACACACACACACTTGAAAAAGAAATTGATGCCTATAGTTAACTATAAAATGTAATCTGGAGCTGGAGAGATGGCTCAGTGGTAAGGAGTACTTGTTGCTCTTACAGAGGACCTAAGTTCAGTTCCCAGTACCCACCTGTAACACCACCTCCAGGGCATCTGACACCCTCTTTTGGCATCTGCAGGCATGTACAGGTGCTGGAGGCCTTGCTGCAGATAGGTTCGAGGACCTGGGACAACTGTGTGGAGTTGGTACTAAGAAGGAATTGTGACTGCCTATTGCCTTACGAGCAAGCAGCCTCAAATAGCTTGAGTTATCTTATACAGTTTCAGTGGTTTGCATGAACAGTTTGTACAACCAGTTTATACCTCATAAGTTTCTTAAAAAAAAAAAAAAAAAACGGTTACAATACACTTGTATCCTGTCTCTTTCTCCTTCCACCTCCCATTGATCTATATCTCTACCATCAGAAGCATAAGCAGTCTTGCAAGCTAGAAAGGAACTTTTCTAACTAGGCACACCTACAGGTAGAACAGTGTGTCCTGTTGGCGGCACATGTGGCTACAGAATATTTATAACTCTCTCCTCTGGTAGCATCTGGGTTTACATGATCAACTCACGAGCCAGAGTTAGATGAACCCATCCTACACTTTATACTGCTCTATGCCTTCTGGGGACATACCAGATTTTCCCATTTATTTGATAGGCAACTTAACTTACAAACTTACTCTTAATAGTTGGCACTGTTTATCCCTTGTCCTTATGTCTAACTCCCTTGATTTCTTGGGGCATCGGCACAGTTATTAGAAATGAGGGAACAATGGGTTTCTGTGATTCTGCTTCTTTCCCTGTTCCTTGAATGTTCCCATTAACTCTTGATGCCTCTAATTAATAGCATTTCTTTTAAAGCTCTTATGGCTAAAATTATTCTTCATTGTATCAATCACTATGGTTAAAATCATATGTAATATTAAGCTTCATGACCTACTGTGACTTGTTCAGGCCATCAGTATGGCTAGCATAACGAAAGCAAGGAGAGCACCTAGCACACATGTTCCCGGGGTCATGCCCAGAATCATGCAACAAACTGCCCGTAGGTCAATGCTAAGTGGGTCCCCAGGGGTCTTGACACAAGGAAAGACACTCACGCTCTTCTCAGGCATTGTTTCAAGAAGTTACATGGCTCCCACCACAAAGTCATGTGCACATGCCCATACATGGACACATACATACACACACAACTGAAAATTTAAGAGTCATGATAATGAGCTGGTTATAAAATGGCCACATTTGATGAACTCTGTTCTCAGTAAAACAGTTGAACAGGTTGGTTTCAAGGAACATAACATGGTAGCCACTTTTTAAAAATCAAATATGTTGCTAGAGTTGAGTAAAAAAACAAAAAACGAAAAACAAAACAAAACAAAACAAAAAAAAAAACAAAAAACGCTTTACTGGCTGACATTGTCCTTTGAGACTCCCTTCCTTCCCACCTAGGCCTTTGGATTCTAACTCTCCTCCACATTTTATTAATGCAATTTCCTAAGGCACTGCGAGTAAGAAATAAAAAGGAATCTGGGGACTGGGGGGTCAAAAAGAGGGAAAGTACTGAGAAAAAGCCTAGTGTCTTAATTTAGGTTACTGTTGCTGTGATGGAACACTGTGACAAAAACAACCTGGGGAGGAAAGGGTTAATTCGGCTTATACTTCCACATCACAGTTCATCATCAAAGGAAGTCAGGACAGGAACTCAAACAGGGCAGGAACCAGGAGGCAGGAGCTGATGCAGAGGCCATGGAGGGGTGCTGCTTACTGACTTGCTCCTCATGGCTTGCTCAATCTGTTTTCTTATAGAACCCAGGACCACCAGCCCAGGGATGGCTCCACCCACAATGGGCTGAGCCCTCCCCCATCAATCACTAATTAAGAAAATGCCCTACAACCAGATCTTATGGAGGTATTTTCTTAGTTTAGGCTCCCTCCTTTTTGATGACTCTAGCTTGTATAAAATTGAAATAAAACTAGCCAATTCTCCTAAGGTACAACAGACAGTCAGTGGCCAGATGACTTTAAAGCCCTTATGAATACTTTGTGTCTACGACAAACAGATGTTTGCTGAAGGGGAGATAAGGAAATAGCTACAAGATGGAAGAAGTGAGGCAAGAGGGCCAATGTTGATAAAGGCAAACAGGAGTCTAAATTCCAGAGGCCTTGAGACATGCACTAAACTTCTCACACACCTTGAGAAGGGGCCCACTGTGAGGGCAAGGACCAGCACAGCTTACGTGGTTCTTAAAATGGATGCAGCTACAGTGTACGTGTGGGTGGAAAGTAAGTGCCTGCCAGAATAAGAAGTCACTATTGTTTCTTTACATAATAGGATTATGGCTTGATTTTGTCTGTTTTCTAATGTTTCTGGACCCCCTTTTTTTGTTTGTACCTTCTGATTTTCTTCAGTAAGCACAAACCGACATAATATAAAGGAAAAGATATTGTAGGGAGGAAGAGAAATGATTTAGGTAATTGCTTGTTTCCAGGAATTAGAATGAACATTAGCTAAGTAAAGTGTTTGTTTTCAGCTCAGTTTCCAACATAATTGGTCAATTACGAAAGAATTTTCCGGAGCAGGTCAATCTACCCTGCAACCCTTGGACCTGTTTGTGGTTAATTTATCTTGGTAGGCATGTTTAGGAGGCTCTTGAAAGACATAGCAGAAGGTTCAGCCAGGATCTTTTTCCATGGTCATCGATGAGGCCATCTAGATCCTCCCTCAAACACCCTTTGACCAGGATCATTTCTACTTTGTAATGAGGACGAAGAAAAAAATGTTGTCCGATAAAGGCTGCATTCAAGATTGGTTATGGTAAAATTTTATAATTTCACCATCATCATCATTATTATTAATTATGTGTGTACATGTACATGTGTGTAAGTGGGCATACACATGTCACGCACAGCATGCACTAAGTTCTGTCCTTCCATCATGGGTTCCTGGATTCTGGGAATCGAACTCAGATCATCATCAGGCTTGAACAGCAATCAGTGTTGACTAATGGACCATCTCGCCAGCCCCAAGTTTCTAATTTCTTTTAGAAGCAATCTTCCTGCCTCCTAAACTGTTTCTCTTACAGAATTCTATAGATAAATCTCTTAACTTATGTAAAATAGCAAAGTGCCTATCCAATGGTCCAATGGCTGGGATGTCAAGATGTTCCCTCCCCACTGAACTCACTCTTCCTCTTGCCAACTTAATTTCTGGAGTGCATAGATGCAACATAAATCAACAATAGCTGGCATGTAGACCCCTGCTAAGTCAACCACAAACAGGCCTATTCATTAAACTAATATCTCACTAAATGAATGTCACAGACATCCTACTTGTAGTCTGCATGTAGACTCTTGTGGAATTATTAAGTTTGATCCTTACATTAGACCACTGGAAATGTATGTTCTACAACCAGCCAGTATCTTCCTATAAAGAACCAAAGGTTCCCTTTCTTCTGAGTGGCTCCCATCCCCATCCAGGCACATGGTATTGGAACAGGAAATAGGGCTGGATTCAGTTTCTACTCACCCCACAAGCCCAGTGACTGAGCATGGTATTCAACTCAAAATAACTGTTCAGGGAAACTGTGACTTGTGTGTTTTGAAAACCCTGCCTTAGTCAAAGGAGGAAATGCTGTCTTTAGACCAGGCTTCAGCCTTCAGTTTGCACTAACTTCATATCTCTCCAGCCAGATTTATTGAAGGCTTAGTAGACCAAAGTTCCCTAGACACATTATACTTTAAAAAAAAAGTTTGGGGGAATTGACCAAGGTTATTAAATTTCAGTTGAAAAACAATGTAAGACTTAAACTATATAAATTACTAAGCACAGTAAATTCAGAAGAAAATAAGTTTTTCTTTTCAGGAAA
>CABHPP010119643.1:0-44693 GCA_902168425.1 Peromyscus attwateri
GGGAAAAAAACTAGTGAGTGAACTGAGGAACAGAAGAAGACGGACGCCATGGACCGTGCTGTGCCATTACCTTGAAGCATACAGTCATAGGCCTTCCTGTCCCTCCTCCCCAGGGCGTCCCAGAATCCCAGGGGCTCGGATCCTTCATCACACTCATGTATTGTCACGTTGCTGCTGCTGTGCAATCCTGCTTCCAGGGGACATCTGCAAGGGAGATACGCCGGGAGGTTTGCATGGCCTGGGGAGTGCCCGGAGCACAAAATCACTGGAGACCAAACCCACAAGCCACTTCGCTCCCTCTACCTAACAGCAGTTCTCACTGATGAATGAAAAAATATCCGCAGAAATTCTATCAGTGTTTGTGCTGGAAGGAGGGCCAGTTTGCTCTGGGGAAGAATGGGCAGATAAAACGTAATATGTCACGAAGACGACAGTGCAAATGTTTGTCTCTAACACAGCATTTTCCCGTTTACTGTCCTCTCCTGCAAGAACTTCATTAGGACGAAGAGGAGTTTATTTCACTGCTGACCACCTGGTCCCTTGTTTGGCACCAAGCAGGTGCTTAGGAAGCATTTGCCAAATAAATACGTGAATGAATTTGTCATCATTTGGCTTTGTTCTGAGTGGCCCAAGTGAAAAGCGTCTTGGGGCATGAATGCTACTGGATCCCTCACGCCACCTCTTTAGAACTCCCGCACCTCCACTGCCCACAGGAGGGTGTTCTGAGAGTCTGGTTTCACCCATCTGCCTGTGGAAAGGTTGCTTGTTTTTCTTCCCTCTGCCCTTACTCGCCAGCACCGACCTTAGAGAAGCTGGGAGGAAGGCAGATCTCATTGTCCCATTTCAGGGCCCGCAGAACCGACCCAAGTTGCCCTTAGCTCATATGTGGTGGAACACTCCATTTTTAGGAAAGAACTCAACTGTTCTTGAGGAATTGAGACCACCCAGGCTGCTGTGAGAGCAGAGACACAGTGGCAAGCCCCCTCTGGCTACGTTCTTCCTCCTGGGGACCTTACCCATCAAGAAGCCCCCCCCACCCCACCCCCGCCGGGCCTCCCCCCCCAGGTTGCTGACCTGGGGGGTCTGAGAACTCACTGCCAGCGGCTGCCACACAGCTGGGGCTCCCCTGCTTTCTAAAGAAGGACCATGTTATAGTCCCCCCAGTTTCCTCTTTTGCTTTGCCCTTTCTGCCATCCCAACACAACACATACTCAGACCTCTACGAGACACCGGCATGGGCTAGCGCCCTCTTTACCAGAGGAGGCTGTAAGCCGAATGCTCCAGAGCAAGTGGCACCTATGGGTAGAAGCCAAAATGTGTCTGTGCTTGTTGGGGACATCTGTCTTGCTGATGTTTTTTGTTTGTTTCAGATGAGATCTTACTAGATAACCCAGACTGGCCCTGAACTCTTAGACTAGCCTGTCCCTCCTGCCTCGGCCTTCTAGGAACACAGTGGGTGGCTCATGGTTGCCTTTTATGGAAGCAGGTGTGGCCTTAGAAAGCTGGAAAAGCCTGCAAATTGGAGGTTTCTGTGGAGATGCACGCCCCCTGGACTTATGTCAGAGCGCTGGCTGTAGTTCCAAACATCCCTTGCTGGAGTCACTTGAAGCATATGGGACGTCCCTTGATACCTTAGCCTGGCTGCATCTCTCTAGGAATCCCCTCAGTGCAGAGCTGGCCAGAGGAGCGATACTCACTGTTCCTTGATTTTATTGGCAGCAGTCCTTCCAACCTCCTTCGTGTGGCCCTGAGCTTTGCATCCATGCCACAGGTAAATGAGGGCCTTGTTTATGTTCAGAACCACCATGGAAGTCCTGGACCTGAGGCTGCTGCCGTGACAGGCCACCTCCAGCAAGTTCCCTTCCATGGGCACCTCTCCCCGCACACAGTACAGTCTCCATTCACCTGCAGGGGACAGCAGCGGCACAGGGCTATGAGGAGTCAGGCACAGGAAGAGTGGCCCTTGGGCTCCCTGCGTGCTGTCAAAACACACATTGTAGGGGCTCAGGACCTGTGGCTGAAGACCAAGGACAGCGGGAGGTCTTCCCGAGTTATAGACAGGTTGCCAAAAGTCCAGTTCACAAAACAGAAAAAAAAACAAAACCTTTCCAAGATTTACATAAAATACTAAAACTCTAAAGAGTTTTTTTTAAAGAGTTCGCTATGCAGGGTGGGGGTCCCCACGAGGCAGTACTAGGCCAGCATTAGGCAGCTTTCAGTGAGAAAGACATAGCTGTATGAGGGCAGACTTACTTTAAGGTTTTAATTTTTTAAAAAATTTTAATTGTGTGTGTGTGTGTGTGTGTGTGTGTGTGTGTGTGTGTGTATACTCATGAGTGCAGTGCTTGTGGATGCCAGAAGGGGGCATCAGATCCCCCTGGAACTGGAGTTACAGATGGCTGTGAACTGCTTGATTACTGTGGGTGCTGGGAACTGAATGCGGGTCCTCTGCAAGAGCAGTGTGCATTCTTAACTATGGAACCATCTCTCCAGCCCCGGGACGTCCTTTAAAACCCTCCTATCAAAGCACCTTCAGGGAGAAGAGACAAAAACTGAATTTGAACACCAAAAGTAACTTACTTTGCACATTTTCTTCTTCCTCTTCCCTTCGTCCAGAGTGCACCACCATACCTCCCTGGAAACACTGGAGGAAACAGGGGGGCTCCTTTCCCTGCAGAACCTGGACCTTCAAATTTAAACACAGAAAACAGATCAGAGAAGGGGCTGCCAAGGTCATGGAAACAATACTTGCCTGGTTCAGGGACTCTGGACCACAGGACACCCAGAAGTCACCATCCCCACAGCCATCTGCAGGCAAGCAGTATTAAAAGTGTAATGCACAGGCTTTCTTTCAAAGTATTTTCAAATACGGGGTTTTTTTCCTGTAATTTGAAAACAGTAATGTTATCTCTGGTGCCTCACGCATCCACTTTCCTCACTCACTGCTTTTCTGTCATAGACTATTCTTCAGAGACATGAACTTGGGGCATTTTCATGGTATTTTATGTAGGACTATGACATGACTGATTTAAAAGTGTTTAACAAGGTCCACTTCTCAGTAATGAGGAGGATGAGTCGCTGACTTAGTGAGTCTGGGGGATGCCCTCCTGTAGAATCAGTAGTGGTTCAGGCCTTAAATGCCCCTCAGGGCCATGCCCTCAAGGCTCAGCTCTCCCAGGACATGCACTGGGAGGCTTTGGTATCTAAGAAGTGAGTGGGGTCTAGCGGGAAGTCTTTAGGTCACTGGGGGTACATCCTTGAAGAGGGTTATGGGACCCCCTTCCTCTTCATCTCTTGTGCTTTCTGGAAATGAGCCAAGTAGTTTCACTCTGACATGTGTTTCTGCCGTGACATGCTGCCCCCTCACAAGCCCGAGGCCAACATGGCCAACCAACTATAGCAGGGAAGCTGTGAACCAAAAGAAACACTTGTCTTCTGAAGTTAATCACCCCGGTGTTTCTCATAATGATGGGAAGCCAACACTGTATCCTAGTGGCCCTCTTGGGCGACAGGGCTGTCCCTGATTGCTCTGGTGTTCTCTCGTCAGGAGCTTGTGACACCTCTCGCTCTCACTTTGGCAGACTCCATCCCTCACAGAAGGGATGTTCTTTGAGCCTGGGCATCCTGGGCATCCAGATTCCCAAAAATTGGAAGCATTTGTACCATGAGCTACTTTACCAAGCTCAGGTCTGCTTGGCACAGGCAAGTGCCATTTTGTGGCAGTGTTTCATGAGTCTGTGATGCTTTTCCATGTGTTGGGTTGAAGAAATGAAACGCTCAAAGTAGCAAGATTAACCTCACACTCTCGGTGTGCTCTGAACACAGGGTTAACACGTTCCTTCACAGGCAGCTGAAATCACCTACTGTTCGGAATAAGTCACAGTGCCATTGCTGCTAAGGTCTACTTTTGAAATGTGATCTATACTGGGAAATATTCATTCTGTCTTAAAATTATTTTTAGGGAACATAATGAGCTCTGAGAGTTGCAGGAAGCTGAGTGAGCATGGCTCTATTTCTAGAGAAAATTTCTCTGCTCTCATCCTTCACGCTCCTGCCAATTAATCATTCATCCAAGATGGTAAAAATACTCGCCTGTAGTCTCATGCCAGCTCTAAATTAGCGGCACTAATGGATGCGACATAGGGCACAGACCATTCAAACATGAAAAAGACACGTTTGGGGCCATGCTAGGGATGCAGCTCAGTAGGCAATAAAGTACCTGCCTGGCACACACAATGCCCTGAATTTGATCCCCAGTGCGGATGCCAGAAGACACCCCACCCCCGCCCAAAACAAAACAAAAAACAGCTTATAAGTCTTAAGGTCCTTGGACTTGTGTAGTAGTGCCTGCCAGGCACAGTGCAGGCTCTGAGGTCACACGCCTGAGAATTGGGGTCTCTATTGGTCACTGGAAAAAAATAGTGATCAAAAAGCAAAGAAAATGGCGGCAGGTTTTAAGCTGTGGGAACACAGAAGCCGTGGTAAAGGGGCCCAGTAAAAGGAGAAGGGAGAGGGGATCGCATGACAGAAGGTGACATTTGAGCGGAAACTTGGATGTTAAGGGTCTCAGGCCCAAACTGTTCCCCAGCATGGCTGCACCCACCCAAGGGAAGCCTGTGAAGGCTTGCCAGCCTTGGACCTGTTCCCTTTGAAGAGGGAGGATGGCATGTCTTTGTTGTGTGGGAAACTCCTGTTTTAGGGTTCGGAGGAGACCTTTCGGAACACTGGATTCAGCACCTGCACGCTCGTCATTGCGGACGAAGCTGCAGAGGGGTAGGATGGAGTGTGGGGCAGGGTTTGGAGTCTGCAGAAGAACCAGGCCACAAGTGCTTCGGAGGATTCTGTCCTCAGGGGCCAGGTGTGCATCCCCATGGGCCTTGAGCAGTGGCTCCCCGGAGCTTACCTGGGCCCCCCTTTCTTCATCCAGCTCCACCGTCATCAGCGCTGACGTTCCCTTTTCACTCACGGTTGAGTGCCGGCCTTGCCAGAAGAAATAGACACATTTCTCTTTGCCGGCCACTCTCACTGGATGCTCTCCCTTTTGCCGACTTCCCACTGCAGACACAATGGCAGAGGGTGAGGTGAGCTGGGACACCAGAGGGACAGCAAATAAACACCTGGCGCTCTTCCCCAGAGTCTGCGAGGGCCAGGCGTTAATAAATACATGTGGTAGAGCCACAAGGGGGTACCATCTTTTTCTCAGCTGACTGAAGGTTCTTCTGGGAACCCAAAGAGAAATGTATATCGTCCCAGGCAGAGGCAGATTCCCTCTGCCCCTCAGTGTGTGAGCGGGAGACATGGTGATGGAGAGCAGGACCAGGCTCACACAGACACACTTGCCTACATTCTACCACTCTTGGCAGAGGATCGGCTGAGGGAGGAATGATGTTAGCAACTGCTACAGGAGCTTCAAGAGCAAAGGAGAAAACATAGTCCTAACACGGAATGGGGGGGCCTGACCTCCCCCCTTTTCATGTCCCAGCCATGAGGCATGGGGCTTTGTGAGTGGAGAGCACATCTGTAACCTCAGGGCTCGCGTGCGTGGGGAACGTTCTCTGCCCTGATGTGCTGTGCCACCACAGGCTCAAAGCAGCACAGCTGGTCGTCATGAACTAGAACCTCCACTGTTGAGAGCTAAAATCAACCTTTTCTCTTTAAAAAGTGATTGTTCTAGGAATCTTATTACAGCAACGGAAAGCTGACTTACGAAGGGTCAAGAAAGGGAGAGAGTAGTTGCAGGTAACACAAACCTATTTAAAAATTAATACTAAAGCTGGGCATGGAGTGCACATCTGTAGGGCCAGGGCTGGTGTGTGTGGGGAACAGGCAGACCCTTGGGAGCTCCTTGGCCAGCCAGGGACCTTGTCTCAAAAAACACGAGGCAGAGAGTGATTAAGAGCGATTGACTAATATACACTCTCACACAGGCACAAACAGTGTATGCCCACCAGCATAGACACACACTCACGGGAACACATACATACATAGCCCCCAAGTATGTAAAATGCACACACATAATAGTTAAAATAAAAACAAATAATGATAACCAGGGGATTTTCAATGAGGTATGATGGAACATGCCTGGAGTCTGGGCTGCCAGAGGCTGAAGAGGAATGACTATGGCCTGGAGACCAGCCTGAGCCATCTAGCCAGACCCTGTCTCAAAACAACAAAACCAAAAAAGAAAAGGTGGGGTAAGGAGTTCCGAGTGGGTCTGCATCACCTCATTTCCACTTTACTCTGATCCTGTTGATAAAATTACCATTGTTTTGAGGTTTGAAGGCGAGAAGAAAGCTCACTTAAGTCATTAAGAGGCCAGGACATCATTGTCTGATTTAGGGCCCTTTGCTTCGCAAAATACTCCCTGTATTTAAAGTAAATGGTTTTATTAATTCCTCGAACTATTTGCCGGAGCCTGGACCCTGGTGCCACCTTCTGTGGCTCTGAAATGGTTGTGTTTGCACAGCGTTGAGTGGGCAAAGTGTAACTGTGAACCATCCATGAATCATTTATAGATACCCGTCGTTAATTTAGACAGCAGCAGCCTCTGTCCAGTGGAATAGAGGGCCATTCTGTTTCCCAGGTTCCTGGAGAAGCTATGCTAAAATCTATCATGACAGTTTATATACCCCTGGGACTTAGCCCTTAAACCCACTGTATAAATATAATTCATGTGTCAACAGGAAACTTCACCCTAACATTCTAAAGCAGACATCAGTATATATGTCTAAAATACACTGTATTTCCTAAAACAGACATTTTGACTAATGTCCTTAACAGTTTCTTCAGTATACCCAAACTTAGTCCTACACGGAACAACTTTATTGTTTAACTTAGTAATATGAATGTTTATTAGTAAGTATACTAAACTATAGTCATTACAACCCAGATCCCTCAGTTAAAGTGTTGATACATCACACTATTACAGAACTTTCAAGAATAAGTCTGTTTCTGGGCTGAGGAGACAGCTTACTTGAAGGACCTGAGTTCCATCCACTAAGGAAAAAAAGCCCTGTATGGTGGTGTGCTCTTGTCAGGGGAAATGGAAATAGATTGATCCTTGGGGCTTGCTGGCCAGCCAGCCTTGCCCACTTGGTGAGCCCTAGGCCAGTGAGGGACCATGTCCCAAAAAACAAAATGGTGGATGGTGCTGAGGACAGCAGGTGAGGCCGCCCTCTGGCCTCCACAAAGCCTCTGGCACACACGGATATGCACACACACATGCATAAAAGAGCAATGTTGTTACTAAGTGTTTCTGTTTAGAAGTCACTGTCCCAAGGGATGAGTACTGCTCCTGGTCAAGACTTGGACCAGAATCCAACTTCCTGACCATCTCTAAAGCAGCCTGACACTGACTCTGGGGACTCCACCCACAGAGCTTCACAACCTTCAGGGCACAGACCAGGCTGCACCCTGCAAACAGTCACTGGGCAGGACACTGACCCCAGCAGGCTGGTGGAACTGTCATTTAGCTGGTCAATGCTGCTGGAGCTGATGATGAGGTCCCTCATCTGGGAGTGAGGCCTATGATCATTGGGAAGACATACAGTATGGGGAGCGATGACCTGCCCGCATCACTGTTTCCCAGGGGCCTCCAAGTTAACAGTCTGTGAAGGCTGTGGACACCGTCACATTGACTCACTACATTCATTCATTTATGACTGCTTCTGTCTCAAAACTGGCAGCCAGGTATGAAAATGACTAAATATATTACACTATCCCTTTGTTTTTATTAAACACGAAGCTCCCTTTCTACATTATGGATGTGTTTGTTCCCTGCAGTGACTCTTGATAATCATTATTTTGGTCAAGTTCATCAAGTCATTCCAAACTGCACAGTGATTTTTGCTGTTTCTGTTGAAAATTTCCCTAGGGGAATTTCCCAGGACCTACAATATGGGCACACATCATACACCCCTGCTTCAAATGTTTTCTGAGCCAGGCACTACCTTGTCAATGTCCTACAAGAGAAGGCCAGGGATTAGGGAGGTTGAGCAGCTTTACCCAGCATGCATAGCTGCTAAGCAAGGTTCTGGGCTTCCCACTCCAGCTGTATGGTTCAGACACCTGTGGCCTCTTCTTCACTGAGGTGGCCTCTTTAAGAAAGGGTCAGCACCTAAGATGGCTCTTAAGAAGGAAGGGACAAGAATTACCCCCCCCTCCCCCACTGTCTGGAAGCCTGGAAGGAGAGGCCAGCACTGTCAGGCCCTGGAGACCCCATTTCCGCTTCCGCTTGTTTAGGAGTTCCCAGAAGTTTTAGAGTATACTGGGGTCCAACCCTGAATAGCCTTGCTGCACCCTACCCTATGCCCCATACGAGGGTCAGATCCACCCCTGTCCTACGGGGTAAACAGCACAATAGGGTCACAGCACAGTTGGCTCTAAGGAGGCCAGGTCAGCCTTTAGCCTGTGGCTTTGCTCTCTTCTGGCCCATGGGACTCCAGGTGGCCCTGTTCTTCATCTCAGAAATCAGGATAATAATAGCCACTGAGAGGGGCATGGGGGAGACCCCAACATCTCGCCTGGGGAGGTATTTGTGTGGAGCTCTACAGAATTTAACCTAGCACTGCCCACCATACAACCCATGGACCTCATAGCCACCCTATCCAACAATCATTTGCTGGTCGCCCAGGTTTGCTTTCTCACTGATGGCAGGTCCGAGGTCATGGGAATCAGCTCCCCACACACCATGACATCCTGCTGCTCTCTCTGCACTTGGCTCACTCTCATTCCGGCCACACACTTCCTGAGGGGCTGTTAAACAGCCCTCACAAAGCAGCCTGCACTGGGTGGGCGGGTGGTCATGAAGAATTGCCGTTGGTAGCACACCATCTTTCATACATCAGGGAAGAAATCAAAAGTTCTTGGCCAAGATTTGTGCTTGCCATGGTCCTGTGGTCAGCTGTATCTAGGCTCCAGGGAGCTGGAGGAAGCCAGGAAACTGTCTTAGGGAGTGAATCTTGAAGTCACAGAGCTGTGATGTAAGCCTTCTAATTGAAGGACAGAGCACTGTGGACAATGATGATTACTTCTTGGCAAAGAAGAAGGATTAAGCTCCAAGTTCACAGCCCCCGCCCCCCTGTGGTCTCCAGTAAGAGGTATCCTGTTGAATGCTTTGCTGCAGAGTATTTCACCAACTGCAGCACAAAAGACCTAGTGGACCATGCAGGCACACACCTATAATAACCTCAGTACCTAGGAGGCTGAGGCAGGAATATTGAGCCAGCCTGGACTACAGAGTGAGAACCTGTCTTAAAAACCAAACCAAGCCAAGCCAACCCCCCCCAATCAAATCTCATAAATAAATGAAAAATTAAACAATGAGTCCAATTAATATTTATTATTGCAGATCCATAGAACAAAGTTAGTACTCCTAGCTTCAGAGAAGGGAGGGAGGGAGAGAAAGAGGGAGGGAGAGAGAGAGGGGAAGAGGGAGAGGGAGAAAGAAAGGGAGAGAGGGAGAGAGGGAGAGAGGGAGAGAGGGAGAGAGGGAGAGAGAGAGGGAGAGAGAGAGAGAGAGAGAGAGACAGAGACAGAGAATATGTATGCCAAGAAGTCAGAGGTAGAGTCCGATGTCTCTGTCATTCTTCACCTTATTCTTAGAGACAGGTCTCTCACTGAGCCCAGAGCTCACAGACTGGATGTACTGAGTGGCCAGCGAGCTCTGGGGATCTGCCTGTTTCTGCCTCCACAGTGCTGGGGATACAGTCACCACGCCCAGCTTGAATGTGGCATCCAAACTCAGATTCTCACACTTGCGTGGTAGGGACTTTACCCACTGAGCCATCTCCCCGGCCCCAAGAGCTGATTGTTATTGAGGATGAAACCCAGAACCTTGAATATGCTAAGGAAAATGTTCTACCACTGAGCTACACCCCAGCACCTCTACTAAAACAAAACAAAATAACAACAACAACAACAACAAATCTTTCGTTGTGTATTTACTACCAGGCTGAAGCGCCATTGAGTTAAACCACTCTCCTGTGCTGCACTCAATGACTTCTTCAAACAGCACACAGGCCACATGTCTAGACTAGGACTTTTCCAGAAACCTTTTCAGGGCGGCGCAAGCGTGAGGAGCAGGCATGTATGTGTCAGCATGCGTTTGTTTCTGGGAGTGAACGTCAGTGTCCTGGCCATCCAGACTGCCAGGAATCCCACTGTACTTCCGTCCAGGTCCGTACCTGCACTCGGTTAGATTGCCTGAGCGCTCTGAGGCAGCCGAGGGCACCCTGCTCTAGGGCTGGCATCCCCAGCCTCTCCGAACAGAGAAAACACGGATGCTCACTAACCTGCGGTGCTCACCATGAACTTCCACTTGACCACATAGGCATCCCCCTCGTGGAACTGCCCGACACTCTGCCTGGGCAGGCGGCTGTAGTCGAATTCCAGAATGTGCCACGCATCGACAGAGACGGTGGCGATCTCAAACTGTCTCCTGTCGTCCCCTTCCACCAGGCCGTAGCCACGGCCAACGTTCACCCCATCCAGGATGGTGCTGGTTGTCATCTGTGGCATGGCCACCATCCGCGTCACATCATAGGGCTTGACGTCAGTCCTAGGATCATCCTACAAGGGAACAGAGGTGTTCAGGCGTCCCCTTGCTGCAGACGTCTTTTGCTACACCCTGTGCAGTTTGGATTGCTTCTCTTTTTTTCTCTCTTTGTGGTGCTGGGGGTGGAACTCGGGGTTTGGCTGCCGGCCAGGCAATTGCTCTACCGTAGGACTATATCCCCAACCCCATTTTAGCTGTTAATGGGACAGGGCATAAATACAGCTTTCATGGCATCTCAGGGTGTCTGACTGCATGGGAGAAGGCTATGTGTAGGGGAGAGAACGGGGGTCCTGCACACCCATTGCCACAACAGGGGAGGTCAGGATGGAATCAGAAATCCCTTTGCTGCGTCACTCGTGTACCCCGGAAGGCTTTTTGCCATCACAGCCATTTTTTGCTGGTCTCCACACTGGGCCTGCACTCGGGGCTTGATCACTGTACCTTCTGTTGGACAACTTCCCCAGAGTTCTTCTCGGTAGGTCTCTTCAGTTCTGTCCAGTCGAGGAATTTCTCTTTGAACAGAATAGTCTCGTTGTGCTCCGTAACTCTCCCAAATATGGCCCAGTCGGGTCGTCCTTGCCCTTTCCTGCAGGGTGGGAGCAGATAAGAAAAGGGTCCAGATGCAGCTCTGTCAGCTGTTGGAACAACAACCATGATATCGATCCCAGGCTCACAGCCCCCCCCCCCCCCCCCAGCTTCAGGGACTAGCCGAGTGGCTTCTGTCAACTTTCCTCTGCAGACTCCCTAAGATGACTGTAGAAGCAGACTCGGCCTCAGCTTTGAAAATCTGTCTCTTACATGTTGTGAAGTCGGAGTAGGAGACACAGTAGCTTGTGGTGAAGGGCATAGCCCTGGGAGGAGGGCCTCGGCCTCTTTATCTACTTCCTCTTGTGATCAACATGCTGCTCAGGGCCCAGCCATTTCAACAGTGGATGTCAGCTGCTTGTGTGTTAAAAGGGGCTGGGCGCACAACCTTGGCTGCACCGTAGAGTCCCCAGGGAGATTTTAAGACAGTTGTTCTCAACCTTTTGGGGAATCGAACAACCCTTTCACAGGGCTCGCCTAAGACCATCGGAAAGCAATGTACATTCCTATTCCTAACAGTTGCAAAATTACAGTTATGAAGTAGCAACAAAAATAATCTTATGGTTGGGGTCACCACAACGTGAGGAGCTGTATTAAAGGGTCGCAGCATTAGGGAGGTTGCGAACCTCTGCTTTATGACATGTTACTACATAAGTCATGCTGTTGCAGCTGCAATCCCTGAGGCTGGACCTGGCAGGCGCATGCTTTCAAAGGTCCTCCCATGATTCTGCGGCTCAGAGAGCAGAAGCCAGTGGGCCAGGTGCTCCTTCACCTTTGCATGTCAGACTTAAGATTAAACTAGCCATGGTATAGCTTCTATGCTCCAGCACTATTCTATTATAGTACGTACGTACTCCAGGCTTTGTTTCAGCCCTTCAAAATCCCAGTTCTTACAGTATGAATGAGCATTTGCTTAAAGATTTAAGGTTTTTCAATACACAGATATAATGCTTAATGTTTGTTGTTTTCTTGCTTTTTTTCGGACAGGGTCTTTCTCACTCTGTAACTCAGGTTGGCCTGGGACTCGTGTAGCCCAGGGTGGCCTTAATCTCATGAATGATCCTTGTGCCTCAGTTTCTCAAGTGTTGGGATTACAGGTCTGGCTTTTAAATATTGAAACCAAATATTAAGAAAGAAAGCCAGTGACTGGATTTTAAAGGGAGAAACTATGCAGGGAATTCAGAATCTGCATACTGTGCTATGCTCTTTCATGTCTTGCCTCTACCTTAGCACATGACACACACAGTGTTAAAACAATTTGGAGGGTATGGTAGTTAAAAATCATTAATGTAGGAATAATATTTTTATTCACACTCATATTTTTTTTAGAGTTTGTGCCTGCTCTGATGATTTCCCCAAATAGTTTTTAAAAGTCTAGTACACTGTAGTGAATGTTAAAATCACAACTATTCTTTCAATACAGTGTCCTTCTTCTTCCTTCCACCCCAGAAGACATGAGACAGCCGTACAAAGTGCCCAGGGCTCAGGGTAGGAAGATGGAAACCCTAGGAAGCTCTTAACTATCACAATAGCACTGAGAAGCCAGGGTGGGGCGGGGGTCCTTCCTAAAGCTACAACCTTCATATTCTGTCAGTAAGCCTTCGAGAAGGAAGGGAAGATTTGTTCTGCGACCTCCCACGGTCCACAGCATGTGAGCAATTCCTAAATCCACAGCCTCTGTGTGAGGAGGAATGATGGATGCCTGTGGGAAGAACAGGCCTGCACAGGACCCACATGGGCAGCAGTGGCACCTGGGAATGAGCGGGTTGCACTCTCCAGGGTCCAGGGGGTTGATGTCACAGTTCTCGTAGTCAAAGGTTCCGTTCCATAGGTGCTTAGCCAGCTGGAATGCTACTTTCCGTTGTGCTAACGTGACTTCCTTCCCATGCCACACGTAAACCTCACTTCCGAAGTCAAACACCAGGACCTGGAAACCGCACAAAAAGCATGTGTGAACTGCAAGGGCAGATTCCAGGGCTCGGTCCCTGTTGATGAAGTCACACTGCTGAACTTACACCACCCAAAGCTTTCAATCAAGAGTAAGTATTCCCCTGTATGTATCCCCTCCTCTCTCTCCCTCTTTCCTCCCCTTCCTCATTCATTCATTCATTCATTCAACATACACAGCTTATCACATACATGGCAGGTGCTGAGGAGCCAACGCTGTCTCTCCCGTGTACAGTTCTAAGACCTCGAGGGGCAGAGGTCATACCATTCATGTAATAGGGGCTTATTCCTAAGTGTTTATAGAATGGATGAATGAATGGATGCTCCTTGTTAGTCCTCTATTCTCACCTCATTTCCAGCACTCGAAATTCTGTTTTTTTGTTTTGTTTTTTTGTTTTTTGTTTTGGTTTTTTGAGACAGGTTTCTCTGTGCAGTTTTGGTGCCTGTCCTGGATCTTGCTCTGTAGACCAGGCTGGCCTCGAACTCATAGAGATCCTCCTGGCTCTGCCTCCAGAGTGCTGGGATTAAAGGCGTGCGCCACCACCGCCCGGCTCTGTTTTAATTCTCAACTAGGCTCCATTTCATTTTCTTCCTAAAATTATTGCTCATTATTTCTTTTTTTCTGTGACTTTTGTCCCCATCTAAATGTCCATATACATCATATCCTCAGTCTAGCTTTGGATGACATTTTTCCTCTCTTTATTATTAAAATACGTTATTATATATTGAGTGTATCTCTAGCGTGTACAGTGGGATGCTCTGGGATCCAGACAGGTAGTAAGGTGGCTGTTCCGGTGCGGTAACTGACAGCCATCACCTTATGCTGCTGCGCACTTCTGCTTCCTGTTGTCCGAGTGGCAAGAGCAGTGAAATCTCCACATTTCTCAGGGGTGTCCAGCAGCAACAGCTGACTGACTGTAGCTGCACCTTGAGTATCAGATACCTAGGCCCACGCTGCCCCCCACACTTGCTGCTCCTGCCCTTTGACCTCCGCCCTCTGACCTCCGCCCTGGGTGCTTTCTATTCCCCAGGCCTGGCCTTGGTAGCTTCTATTCTCTTTTCTGTCTCTGCAGAACTGACTTTGTTTTATCCCCGGGGCCCCCTTTTCGGGGATGAGTCCACATATAGGTGAGATCACACAATAATTTTCTCTCCATACCTGACTTATTTCACTTATCCTGTAAGCTCTAGGGGTTACATTCTTTGTATTTACTAAAAGATTTAAAATTACATCTGTTTCGTGTATGTGTGTGAAATGTAAACGAACAAGCTCTCTAATCAAAATACAGAGTGGCTGGAAGGGTCAAGGAAATAAAATATGGGGGTGGATAGGTGGCTCAGTGGTGAAGACCATATACTGCTCTTCCAGAGGACCCAGGTTCAGTTCCCAGTACCACATGATGGCTCAATCCCAGAAAATCTCATGCCCTCCCTGGCCTCTGTGGGCACTGCATGCATGTTGCATACATGCATACACGAAAGCAACACACCCATACAAATAAAAAGAAAATTAAAAAAAGAAAATCCTGTGACTTTTGAAAAGAACATTGTTTATGTATTTTTGCACTTGTTTGTTGTGTGTTCATGTGCACACACAGGAAGTCAGAAGATAACTCGAGGGAGTTAGTTCCCTCTGTCTACCATGTTGGACCTGGGAACTGAGCAAGTCTCCAGGCTTGGCAGCAAGTGCCTTTACTCACAGAGCCATTGTGCCGGCCCTGAATTCTTTCTAATATGTGTCACCTAGTGGAAGTTTCTTTTCAGCAATTAGAATAGTTAATGACACTGGAAATACATGTAGTTAATAAATATTTACTGCAGTGCACAAAAAAATACTTGACAAATTTGTAAATTATATTAACTATATGTAAATTATATGTAATCATATATACTCACAGTAATTATTCCTGAAACTTTAGTACTAACTAAAATTTATCTTAATCTTTATACACCTCAAGACATGGGGATAATATTTATATTTCATATAAAATATAAAAGCCTCCAACAATCCATGACACTTTTGAAAAATATTCTGAACTTTGTTAGTATTGTAGATAGTGGTAATGGTTTGAAATAGCAAATCCTTTAGCAAGTGCTGTGTTTAATAGTCAGTATGGAACCAGCCAGAACTCTGCCCAGGTCAGCCCTGAGCACAGTGCTGTATCCTTGGAGCTGGTACCTCTTTGGACTGCAGAAGGGAGCATTTCGGAATCTTTCCCCAGTAGTCATCATCAGGGACGAGTTTGTCATCGGTCAGGCGGTAGACACAGTTCGTCTCTATGATGGCTGTCTCGTACAGTTCATCTTCCTTTGGGTCTCCGGCAGCTTTGGGATGAGACAGGACATTAGAAAATAGTTGTCCCTGAAAGGACCAGTTAAGGGAGGGGGCCAGGAGACAGGATGTTCAAGCCTCCTCACTTTGAAATATGGCAAGCTCTTACACTGGTAACTGGTCTGGCCACCCAGGAGCTTCCAGAAGTCTTTGGCTGCGTGAGTATGTGTGTTAATTCCTTCCTCAATGGTCTGGATGTATGTAGCTCTACAACCAAGCTCCCTTTTTGTCTGAATTAATGTTGCAAGTTCAGATGCCTGGAAAAGAGAGGGACACAATGAGTTAGGAGGCAAAACCAGTGTGGTCTGCCCAAAAGGACACACTCGGCCATCAGTGGAGAATGAATGCATGGCTAGAGTTGGGCAGAGGGTGGTGGACATTGGTTGTCTAAGCTGAGAAAGTGTAATTGAAGGAGTAGATGTATCAAGTCTTTGGAGCAATAATGCTCAGTATATGAGATTCAACTCATGGGCTTTAGACACTGTCCCTAGTCTGGGGCTTCCCCCAAGTGTGTGCAGGTGTGTGTACACATGCATGGATATGTGGGTGTCAGGAAGACTCTAGTTACTTTCTTCCCTTGAGATTGAACCTGAACTTGCCATTTTACCTAGACTGGCTGGCCGGTAAGCTCTAGGAATCTGTCTGTCTCTGCCCTACAATTCTGGGGTTACAGGCACATATACCCATGAAAGAGCCACACTGGCACTTTGCAGATGTGTTGGTCACCCAGGAGTCAGCTCAGACTCAGGGCTTTCCAATTTGAGATGCAGGTCACAGACCTTTACTTCAGTACCTCACGGAAGCTTCTTCAGAGATGCTGGCAAAGGGAACACTACCTGCCCCCTCCTGCTTGAACGGAACACGAGGCGTCTGAGAACCTTGGCATGGGCCAGCTAGTAGAACACCTCACTGATGTCTAAAGGACACAGCGATAGGAGCGTCTTGTCATTCGGTCACCTACCTTTGCCTTCTCGATGACGTTTGAGAACTCTCCTACCCACAGGAAGCAGTACTGAGGAGAGAGCAGAAGGAAGCAGTCCCCACTGCTGAGGGACGAGGCTCGAGGCTCCACCAGCCTTGTCTGCACATGTCTTCTACCTGTGGACAAGCCCCGGCGTTCTGTTTCCACCATGCCGACGGACATCCATGATGGACACATCTCGGCTACAGACCCCCCAGGCTAAAGACTCTATCAGTCTGAATTCCCAGGACCAGCAGGACACGGAGGTTAAGATGGGCCACATGAGAGCAACATCAGTTGACGTTGCTGGTGAGTGCTTGCCCTGAAGTCTCCGTGCTTCTTAGGGGTGGCCTCAAAGCCTTGGGTTTCAGCCTGTCTGTGGATGCAGCGAGGCCCTCCCCTCTTGGGAGGGCGGTAGGGAAACCCTGCTCTCCCTTTCACATTCCTGCTGCCTTTTCTCCACACAGCCTACGTCCTGTGCTTCACACCTTCCTGTGCTGTAGGGTAAGGCATGCCTCCTCCTCACAGGCTCTCAACACAGGCCCTACCCTGTGACTGCCAGCGACTGGATGGGGTCACTTAGGAGGGAAGCACTGCCTTGTTCCACTCTCAGCCCCTTCTAAGCGATCCATTGAGCTGGAGCACTCTGTGATTGCATACCTAGTGTCATTTCCACACCAGAGCCCCTCAGTTGTCTTCTGTGTGTGTGTTGTGTGCACAAGTGTGTGCAGGTGTGTGTACCCATGCATGGATATGTGGGGAATCAGAGGAGGACTCTAGTCACTTTCTTCGCTTGAGATTGAACCTGAACTTGCCATTTTACCTAGACTGGCTGGCCGGTAAGCTCTAGGGATCTGCCTGTCTCTGCCCTACAATTCTGGGGCTACAGGCACATACACCTATGCCTGGTTCTTATGTGGGAGTCAGGGGTTCAAGCATAGGTTCTTATGCTTATATAAGAATCATTCTTACCCACTGAGCCATATTGCAGAAAATACTCCAGAACTCTTGGTAGAGGCAGAAGCTACTCCATCCACCCTTCTTTTGATGATCCAGCTACAGAGGTCACCTCTAGGAGTAAAGCTGCCCCCCCCCCAGCTCCCTGTTGCACTTCCAAGTCTCATGTATTATAGACAAGAAGGTCAGGAGAGTGGAACCTGGGGATGGGTGAGGCTCATTTACTCCTGCATTCCCCTGATTCCTTCCCCAGGGATGTGCTTCCTTACTCTGGCTGGCATGGATCACGGCTTAATCCTAGTAGGGAGAACTGAGAAGGGTGCGCAGACCCATGCTAGAGACTTCAGACACATTTGGTAAAGTGCATGGCGGTGCTGGGGTAAGGGCTATTGGGCCAGAGCAGAAACAAAAGCTGAGACTCTGGAAGTGTAAAGAACGGAGTCCGACTCTGGCTTTCCCGCTCAGCAGCTCCTGTGTCCACATTCACACACTCTCAGTGCTCCAGTGGGCAGAATATTCCTGGCCTTATGGAGTCTGTGATGCCACAGTGAGGGAGCCAGCGTAGCACCTAGCAAGGGAGACTCAGATCGAGTGCCTGCCCCCCCCCCCCACAGGCAACAGTGGATTCAGCCAGGATTCAGACAGAGACCCCAGGCTTCCACAGTTCCTCCAGACCACCAGGAAGCATACCTTTAATCTGCAGCAACATGAGCTTCTTGTAGGGCACGGCGCTGTTGTTGGAGTTCTGTTCCATCAGGTTGACACTCCGCAGGCTGATGCTACTGAAGTTCTCCCTGCTGGCCAGGCCTGCCAGAGTCACCTCCGAGAAGTTGGAATTGGATGACACTGGGAAGGAAGGTGGGGGAGGACGCTCAGCGGAACGCCAAGGTTCACAATCATAGGTGACTCCTAACCCACAGGACCCGAGTCCGAGGAGCCGTACCGTCCGTGCTTAATCACCGTGCCCAGAATTAAATGCACATGGAAAGCGTCAACTGCTGCTAAGTGTCACAGCACTTGTCACCCTGCAGAAGGCCAAGTCAGTGACATGGACCAGAACCACCTCCCCGGCTTAATGTCAGATGCTAGACTCACTCCATCCAATTCTACCAACAGTGCTCAGAAGTCCTAACCCCTTAGAGATGCTGGGACTGATTCCCCCAGACAGGCATCTCTCACCAAGTCTTCACAGGTACACAGGTGACAGCCTGTAGGGGTGATTCAGTTCACTTTGTGATCAATGTGATCAATTACATGGTATCTTGAGGTCCCTTGCCCTCAGCCCTAAGGCTGTAGTCACAAGACAGTAGGTTTTCAGTGTGGACCAATAGCCAGCACAAGCCAAGCCCGAGACCCACAGAAGTGGAGGTGGTGAAGAGATATGTGAAAATTGTGCCAATACACCTTTATGTCTTCCTAACTCTTTGTTTTAAAAATGTTACTACTGGGGCAAAAGACAGTCAGTGATTTTGGCTAGGATCAGACTCTAACACTGAGAACAAAACACCAACGCTGTTTGCTGGGATTGTAAGCATGCACCACCACTAAATACTCTTTTTAAAAAACACCCAAAAATTTGGCAAATTAGTTTATGAATGCTACAGGAAAAGAAAGATTATAGCAAAAAAATAAATATTTCAATATCAAGATCCTGCTGCTATGACTGTCATGAGGAGGATCATCGACAGTGGTGGAACCCACGTTCTGGGCCAGGCAAGGACAGATGTGTAGCTCAGGGTCAGGTACAGTCAGAGACCAACCTCACTCTCTGTTCCAGAGTCCATTCCAAGTCCCCACCCCAGCCCATCTCACTGGATCCAAACAGCCCCAGGACCTCTCTCAGAACAACCAGAAAGCACTGTTTTAAAATGCTGAGGTGAGGAAAGGATTGAATTTAAATTTCCATAGGAGATCTCCTAAGACACTCCTGAATAAGATTAAGTGGAGAATTGCTGTGTTTGGGTTTTTTCACATTTGAAAAGTGGCCGAATTCCCAAATCCAGAAACACACGTCTCCTTCCATCTCAAGACCCAACTCAGCAAAACAGCATCATTTAAACAGCACTTTAGTGAGGAACCTTTAAACTCGAGGCAGGCAGACATGTGCAGGTGTGAATTCACTTTTGCTAATGAATGATCTCTGAACACCCACTAGCCCCGAAAGGCGGATTTAAAGGAAGTAACAGGCAAGCGGGGCTCAGACCCAGAAGCAGGCTCCTCGCACTCACTCTTTTCCACTTTCATCCGCTTGGACTCCATGAAGGCGACGTTTAGCCTTTGCTCCGTATATTCCTGAAGGAGATCATCTCTTGCTGCCAGCAGTTTGAGAGGGTTCTTGGAAGCCTGGACCCGGCGCTTGGGCCTAACCGAACGCTTATGTTCCGCCACGGAAGATGTCAACCTGTGGGCAGAGCAGATGTGGCTCAGGCTGTCGTCACCTTACCTTGTAGGTCTTGAACCCGGGACAATACACTCTGCTATTTTTACTTTCGGATTTCATCCCACTACCCCTGCCATGATGTAGTCACATCTTGGAGGTAAAGGGAGATCTGAACTGAGTTAATGATTCCTTGTCCATTTGTGCCCTTGGTCTCTGTCTGGAGAGTGTCCAGTGTTATAGGACAGCTCAGTCCACTGCTGGCTAGTCTTTCCGGTTAGGGAGCCCAAGACTGTCTGCACACTCACAGCTACTGCTACTGTTACCAGAAAGTTCTCAGAGACCCACTAGATGGCCACTGCACCTCCACTGAATCCTCTTTGCCCCATACTAAATGTTTTCTTCATACACAGCTTCGCTGTTCCCTCCACAGCTAGTATTAACTCAACCTACCAGCTCTCTGGGGAAATTAACTGCACTTGTGAAGAATATACTGGAATAAAATAGGCCTTCAGAATCATCTTTGGTCCCCGAGATTGTCCCAAGTCTGGGAAGACCAGCCTGGGGAGGTAGTGTGTCAGTGATCTGACCTCCCAATAGACTCCTGTGGTGACATTTAGGTCTCTGCCAGGAAGCATCTTCGTATACCACCACTGTGCGTGTGAGCACAAATACATGTTTGTTTAAATTATTATGTATCACAACTATATATAACAATTTCAGCACCAACAGTTGGATGGGGAGAAGGTAAATTGAGCAGAATGAAAAATCCAAAGCAGTACATGGAGTAGTTTATGGAAACTTTTATCAATGAATAAACACACCCTTGGAAGACACAGTTGCTCTGAAAATTGCGCAGGGAAAAGCAGAGATGTGTAGTGGGTGGCTGTGTGCAATTTGCTTAGAACAAATGCCTCTACTTCTGGTGACGTTATTTATATGTGGCTTCCTCTGGGGGCCCCTCTGACCTCCCCGGTTGATAGGCATCATCTGTCCCTTGGACTACAGGAATGGTTTTAGGATAGTCTTCGGACCCAAGCTGGAACAGTGAAGACCAAATCTGGACTTTGAGGATCTAGTGAAGTGAATCTGACCGTGCTGTGTTGACCGAATAGCCTGTCCATTTGGTGCTAGAGGTGGACACCTCGTTCCTTGTGGGAGCGGTTTGACCAAGAGAGTAGTCCACATATGGAAAGAGCCTTGCCTTGAAAGACCATGCTGCTCTCTGTACACTCAGTGCACACCTGAGTTTGAGCTAAACTTCTCCCCAATGTTGTTTTTTGGTTTTTGTTTTGTTTGTTTGTTTTTTTTCTGATCTCAGTTCGATACATGTATTTTTCTGGCATCTGCCATGGATGGAATCCTAACACATGATCACTTTTAATAACCTTTGGGTGCCTCTGAGAAAACCCATGGGCATGGGTTTTATATTTTACACATCGCTGGAAGCAAAGGAACCTTGGCTCCTACTTTTCTAATTAGTTGTGCTAACCTGAGCTCATGCTATCCAAATATCCAGTTATGAGTAACTTCAGTGGTGCCCAGTGGGACAGTTGTAGGCATCTGCGAAATGGCAATACTATAAAACATGCAATGTCGGAGTGATGGGAAAGCCAGCCACACCTTTCAAGACTGCACAGACATCCAGGGCACACACAGTAGACCTGTGAGTACGGCAGGGCAGCCACATGTGCTCCCTCTGCCCTGAGGAAATGGGCGTCTGACTCTAGAGATAACACCCATCTGACTGCAGGCGGAAGTTTCTGCTGGCAGGAACTGGGGAGCCTGTGAAGGAAGCCACTCTTGACTCACTTGGGAGCGTACGGGTCAAAAATGACATCGAAGTCCTCCTCCAGCTCCACGGGGCTTCTCGGTAAACTGTGATCCACGCTGCGGTAGAATTTAGCAAAGGTTTCGTCATCGTCCAGCTTCATCACCTCCTTGACAGACTTCCCAGTGACGGTGAGAACCGTTTCCTGCATCCCGGCAACTGTCAATAGCGGAGCGAAGACACCACGGGCGTTAGAGAAACAATTGCTGTGACCTGTCCTGCCCTGCTTTAAACATCATGTCCCTCTCTTAAGTTCCCAGAGTGGGGAAAAGTCCCCTCTCTGCCTACCCCCAGCCCCCAGCCCCCAGCTCGCTCTACTTCTCACGTAAGGACATCCCACCTAGGCAGTAATGGTCGGAACAGGAAGCAGGCTGACCTTGCCTACACAAGAACGCGAGCATTTCTGAACTTGATCCATTTCTACCAGGGGGGTAAACTAACCTTAGTCTTGCTACACATTAGGGTTCTGCAAACTTTTTTCTGCAAAGGACTAGGAGGCATTTGGGATTTCTTTGGGGAGATCACATAGCTTATGAAGCAATTCCTCAGTCCTACTGTTACAGTGCAAACGTGGCTATAGACAGCAGGTCAACGAAAGGACATAGCTGTGTTCCAATAAAACTTTATTTCCAAGAGCAGGTGGAATGCTGGGGAGGTCATGGCCACTGCCTGCCGACCATGGGATAAATCACTGTTATTCCATCATGTTGGCTAGTTTTATGTCAACTTTATACAGGCTAGAGTCATTTGGGAAAAGAGAGTATCAATTGGGAAAATGCCCCCACTAGATTGGCCTGTGGGCAAGCCTGTGGGACATTTTCTTGATTTGTGATGAACATGGGAGGCTTCAGCCCACTATGGGTGGTTCTACCCCCAGGCAGGGGGTCCTGGGTGCTATGAGAAAGCAGGCTGAACACGCCACGAGGAGCAGCACTCCACCATGACCTTTACGGTCAGGTTCCAGCCCTACTTGAGTTCTTGTTCTGACTTCCCTGGACGAGGGACTACAAGCTGTAAGATAAAAGAAAACACCTTTCTCTCCAAGTTGCTTTTGGTCATTGTATTTATCACCGCCATAAAAATCCTAACTAAGACAATGGTGTAGTAGATTTCATTGTTAATACATCTTACCCAGTCAGATTAGCTACTGTATTACGCCCTTAATAGTTCTGGTTTTCAGTGTTTGTGTAACTTGCAGCCTTTAGGGGTCACTGTCAACAGTAGGGACTCCTCGCACCTGGTACTTGATGACCAGATATGTTTTATCAAGAGAGAAAAGGCTATTTCTGCATCTTGCCTTTTGTGCCACAATTACATTAAAATGTTCATTGCATTATTTTTTTTTAGTAGAATTTTCTTTTAGAAATTATTTGGTGTTATAAGAACAAATACCATTTGCCTTAACAGAAATGATGCCTACAACTCAAAGCTTGCCCAAGAGTACGTTGATTTTGTATTTGTACAGTAACTGCTTTACAGTGTAAAGGCAAAATCATTGAGTTATACTTGGATTGGATGAAACCACAAGGGTTTGGAGTCAGTAACAAGTGCACTATTGGGCATCCCAAATTCAGGATGCTATGGAGTGGATCAGAGTTTGAACTTTAATTAGTACTAACTACAATTTTGTTTTTTGAAGGACAACAATAGAGTGTGTGTGTGTGTGTGTGTGTGTGTGTGTGTGTGTGTGTGTGTGCAAACTGCTAAAAGTATACTCAAAAGTGAAATGTGATTGAGGTGAGAAAGCCATCTGCAGTAGGATTTGGAGAGCCCGCTATGGCTGTATATGCCTGTCATGCTAGCACCTGGGAGGAGGATTGGGAGTTCAAGGTTATCCGTGGCTATGTAGTAAGTTCAAGGCTAGCCTAGTCTACATGAGACCTTGTTTCAAAAAACAAAACAACAGTAATAACAAAAACAACTACAGAAAAACAAACAAACAAAAAACCCAAAAGTTACGAAGTTGAAACTTGGGACTTGGAGGTTCTGAGAGAGCAGCATAGTGTCAGGGTTTTTAAGGTTTTCTTTGTCATTCATTGAAAGTAGAGACCACAGTGTGCTGTAGTAATACAAGCTGAACCTCTCCTCTGCCTTCTGGCATGTACCTTTGTTGTTCAACCTCCTTAGAAAGGTTTCCAGCCTGTCCAACTTCAGGTCCGATTCCAGCTGCATATCTGGTCTGGCTTCAATATCTAAACAAGTAGAAACCATGAGTGAGCAAGTAACCCTGGGGCTTCCCTGTGCAGATGCTCACATCACTCTGGACAGGGTGACGTACCTTCCAGGGGTTTGGAAACTGGGGTGGTGCCCCTTGATTTGCTGCAGAGAGGGGATGAGACTGGAGTTATGGCTGTGGGTGATGCCAGACCTACAGAACATACAAAAGGAAAGTTTAGCATCTTAAAGATTAATTTTGGAAATTCACAGAACCCAGTGAATATGCACATGTCCCTACAGCATGAGCATATACACAAGTATGCACAGGTTAGCCACCATGGCTGTGCAGGCCAAATGCAGCCGTACCTATGATTTTCCTAGTCCTATGCACTCTGCAGCTGTCAAACTGGTATTCCAAAATGAACAGTGAAGACATGGGGAAACATATCCACAGCATGTAAACAGACTGAGAGTGTACATGGCTCCGAGGATACATCGGAACAACTGAAGTTTTGAAGGCCTTTTTTGGGTGGCAGGGGCCACAGAGGAAAAAGCAAATTTGTACCATCTCCCACAGAGGAAGTTAGGAGTAAGCTGTCTTGTCCTAGGTGGCAAGTGGCCTTGGGCACCAGGATTCTCGTCCAGTCTGGGGCAGAGGGGGAGGCAGTGACAGTGTGGGCTTGTAAGCATTGGATGGAGACTAGCCCAGAGGTCAGAAGAAAGACAGGCGAATACACATCAGTCCCATTTGGGACTATGAGAGGGTCACACTCACACAGCTGCGGGATGCTGGAAATGAACGTATGTTCCCTGAGACACAGGGAGGGAAGCGTTTACTCAATCCTAGGCTGAGGGACATGAAAGGTAAGAAGGGGAATTTTAGCATAGAGTGGGCACCCAGTTGAAATATGAAAACACAGACAAATAGAGAGTTTAGAGATACCCATGCCTACCCAAGTAGAAGAGGCTGGGGAGAGAAGCAAGTGTAGTGTTTGTGAAGAATTGAATGAGCTGCTGCTGATCTCTGCATCCGTGTGTGTGTGTGTGTGTGTGTGTGTGTGTGTGTGTGTGTGTGTGTGTAAGTTTAAGAGGACATAACCCTGCTCTCCTAGGACAGCTGGAGAACATGTAAGTTACTTTCATCTACAAGGAAAGACAAAGGACTTGCTCCGCTCCTTCTCCTACAAGCTGGAGAGAGGCAAACAGAGCATAAAATACAGGAAAAAGGGGCAACAACTGAGAAGCGGCTTAAAACTTAAATTCTGAGCAACAGGCTGGAAATGTCTCAATGTTCCTTCGCAAATACACTTGCAGATATATGTGAACACATTCTAAACTCCTTTCTGTCGCCAGGCCTGCAAAAAGCTCCGGGTCCACAAGAAAGTAAGCTTTCTTAAAATAGAGTAATGTGAGTAAAATCTGGTGTCACAGCACAGGACAGACATCAAGCCATTACTTAATAAAGGGGTGCTTGAGAGTTATCAGAAGAGTCCATTGGCTCTGAAGCTAAAAAACTAGGCTGGCTCAGCAGGCTGACCAAAGCAACTCGCAAAATCTGCCCTTCTACATCGACACTGGGCAAATTTTGCTGCTGTAACGCCCCCTGCTGCCCGTCAGGCCACAATGCACAAAAGGGTTCCTGGAAGTGGGACATTGCTTTCCCAGCTAGAGACAGGGATTTCCCCATAATGCAACAGGGGATATAGGGTGAAGTTTCAAAGTATTAAAATAAGCAAAGCTCTCCCCACAGCTCTTGTCTGTGAATTCTGGAAGCAATAAACAAGGACCTCCTCTCTAGGAATCTCTTCACATCTTTTCTTCATAGCAAGCTCTGGGTGCTTTTCCTCTGCTCTTAGAATACTAGAGAGATCTTACCGTATGCTAATTGCCACCCAGGGTATAAGAATATGAAAAGGAGAGAATGTCCAAAGGAAACCAGGAGAGCTTGGAGCTTCCTGGGGAGAAAGAATGAAGCCCTGCACTTGGCTGAATGTGCCACTGGAACAGGGAGATGAGAATCTTTGTAACGGTCAGGTTGGTTTGGGTCAGGGACTGTTGTATTCTGCAGTCAGCAAAAAACCAGATGCCATAAAATTGCAAATCAAAAAGAACTAATAGCTCAAAATGGATGTGGTCTTTTATATTAGATTAAAAGCAAGAAAATGATTACCCCCCCAGAAAGATCCATGACTTATAAACACCGAGAAAACCCATGGCTCGTGCAGAAAAATAAGAATGAAAACATTCACTGTGGATTAGACTACTCCATATCCAAACCAGCATATGTGTGTCCCCTGATGTCAGTGTGGGCCAGGGAATAAGGGTATGGTTCTGGTGGGAAGAGTCCAGTTAGGTCTCTTCAGATGAGATGGCAAAATAAAATAAAATAAAATAAAAACTAAGCAAATTGCCATCACAATACAAGTTGGAGCCCGCAGCTGAAGACTTGGGCTTTAGTTCACTTTCAATTCCATCTGCCTTTAATCAATATGAGCCCAGACACCTGCTTCTTGTTAATGGGGGGAGGGAAGGGGAAGAGGTGTGGGGGGCAGAAGGGGCTCAAGATTACACCTGATGAAGAAAAGCCAGGTCCTGTCGCATCCTCTGAGAGTAAATGATCTTCTGCTGTCTTTGGATGATCCCAAGGTTAACACATTTGTTTCAAAGGCTTCTTCCAATAAGAATCAAGGAAATTACCCTCCAAGGTTTGCCTGCCTCCCCCCTCCCTTCTGCAAGCATCTCTAGAATGCATGCCACGGAATGAGTTAGGCTCTGTTCAGAACGGAAGGTTTGAAGAGAAAAAATGCTAACCTTATCAAGTAGATGGCAGAACCCAAAGACTAAATAAATACATGTGAATACATTTATTCCATTAACTAGGATGTCTGCTTTTAGATAATAGCTTGAGAAATGAAGGCACATGAATATGGATGATGTAGGAACCCTAACACTTAACCATATCCCATAGGACATGAATTAAAGCCCCAAACACCCCCAGACTCTCTGGAGACTACTAATGCATGTGACTCAGCACTCAGTTTCCTGCCTCGTAGCAGTTCTAGCGTTCCTGGTACACTAACTGATCTGCAGGGCATCCCTCCCCCTGGAATTCAGAGCATCTTTTGGACATCTGTCACACGCCTGCAAATTGACTTCTCTAAGCCGCAGCTTACAAAGCTAGAGCCAGAGGGACATAAGAAGTGACCTGCAAGGGACCAGAGGGACTCCTTCATACTAAAATGCCTTTATTACCAAAAGCTTACTTGGTGGTGGTGTGTTGGTAGGGAGGCATGTCTAGATGTACGTCAGGCCACAAGAAGATGGAAACAATTTAAAAGGAATTGTGGGAAATAATTGGTTAAAATTATTTCTATCTTTCTTTCTTTCTTTTTTTTTTGTGGCAGAGCTGCAATTGCTTGTGAAACCTACAATTGTACTCAATTTCTAAAGAGGCAAGTTCTGAAATAGTGACAGATTGAATTAGGCGTCCTATACTGAAGGGCCGTGACTGCAAAGTCCACAGCAGAAATACGTCACACAACCATCAAAACCTATTTACTCAACACCAGTGCAGTGTAATATGTAAAGACCAGGGCTTCCCCCATTTCTACCGAGTTGTCATGTGCCACTCTACCTCCATGGATAAGTGTGCCCTCATGTGTGTGCCCACACATGTGTGTACACACACACACACACACACACACACACACACACACACGGACACGGGCTCTGACCTTTCTTCACCATTCTTCCTGCCACGGTGAACTGGGTGGAGTCATTGGCAGCGCCTCTGCCCTTCGTCTTCCACGCTTCCTCTCGCACAGTGATGAGGTGTTTCCTCTCCTCAATCGTCATCTGGCTCTCTCGACTTTCTGTGACCCGCTGTGGACAAAATGCACAGGAGAGGAAATAAGAGGAGAAATCACAGAGGTGTGCACTTCAGCCTGGCAGCATTTCCCCAGTGAAAAAAAACAGGTAAAGAAACAAAGCTGCCATGTTTGACCTGCCTCCTGAGGCCTGGATGAGTTAATGAGGAAAGCTTACCCCTTCGTGCTCACAAAGAACATGGTTAGTCAAGAACATTTCATCTAAGTCAGTTCCCCAAAAGTATGAGTGATGGCGAAGTAAGAAAGCTGGTTAGAAGGAATGTGAATTACAAGATTCTCCAGGACTGGGTGGGCCTCTGGTTCAGTAGTGATGTCACCTGGGGAGTTAGGTAGCCAGGGGAGCCTAAGAGAAGGCTCCAGGTAATAACCCGTGATTTACTTTGTGGTAGACATAACCTACACAGAGAACAACGGTTCTCAGCATTTGAGTCTCTAATGGGTGATTTCACTGACAAATGTCAGCTTCCCCATCATCTAATCTGTGAATCTTCCTTGCACATGATTCTTTAGCACACCTTCATGGCCAGACGTGATTCTGACATCCTTAGTAATTAGAAGAGGTGAAGATCTGGTACCAACACATGACAGCTAAACGCAATGCATGATCCTAGTATGGGTCCAGGGGTGGGCTTAGTAAGGCTATTATTGGAGAAAATTGACCCAGTTTAAATACAGATGTGGGTTTTGTACACAAGATGCCAACATTGAGTCTCTTGTCTTGACCACTGCATCACCGAATCATGGGCACGGGGGAAAACACCCTTGACTATAGGAAGCTCATACTTAAGTACTAAATGGAGCAACCAAACTCAAACTTGTGCGTGGTTTGGGAAGGAAAGGTAAAATTAGACACATAAAGTCAAACACATCCACATCCACAGTCACAAACACAGATACACGTATACATACACATTCATACATAGTCACACACACAAACACAATCACACACATTCACCGCAGTAACACACACACACACACACACACACACACTCATATATCCAACCACACATACAGTCGAACGCATAAGGACAGTCACAGAGACACAGATACATACTCACACAGTCACCCATGACACGGGAGAGAGGACTAGGAGAGAGGTAGAGGGAAGAGGCAGGAAGAGTGAATATCAGGAATCGGTGGGTCACGGAGAGGGTATAGGGGAGTATCCCGCCTCTCATGGAAACTTCTCTAGAAGTCTTAACTGTTGCCAATATGAAAGTTACAAACAATTAAAAACAAAAGCAAGAACATTTAAAACCTTTCACGCAGGACTGACAAGATGACCCTAATTCCAAAGAAGGCTTGAGTTAGTAATTTTACTAAATAAACTATGGGGTTGTCATGACAGAAAGACGCAATGAAGTCTGAGAGAATTAAGTTTGCTTGAAAATGCAATGTCCAGAGTAAAGTTTAATTAAACCAATAGAGCATCTGGCTAAAAGTATTTCCAGAAATATTCAGAATGCCTTTAAAATTGGTTCCTTTCCCTATGGTGAGTTCATGGTCTCTCCAAAGAACAGGGTGTGATAATGAGATGCAGTTAATGACTCAGAAAAATGCTTGAATCAACAACGTGGCTGTCCTGGAAACACCTAAAATGCCTTCCTGGAAGATGAACGATCTGAGCCCTGAGATGAAGCAACTCAGCCCAAAGCTTCCAGAAGGAATATTTTTCATTTCCTTCTAAATGCAAGTATTAAACATAGAAGCTTTTCTTTTGCTGGAAATTTCTATATAATTTGGCTAGTTGTCGTGTTCGGCTAGGCAACCCCTAGTTCACATGCCTTGACCTTCCAAGGCTCTAGAAGGAGTAATGAATATGCAGTTGTGTACTCCCTGAAAAACCTATAAAATCCACCCCAAGGTATGAAAACTCTCAAAGCACGAAAAGAAAAAAAAAAAACAACTACCTTTGTCCCTTTTTTTTTTTCAGTTTGAAACTTCATTATTGTCTTGCTTTTCTTTCTAAATTTTTCTTTTCTGGTTTAATTCTGTAAAGTTCTGTCTCATGTCCTGGGGTTAGCAGATGGATGCTTAGGAGGCTGGAATAGTGAGAGAGAGGCAGAGTGGGGAAGACCTACCTCATCTCTAAGTCCTCCTTTCAAATACAGATGCCATCACTATGGGAGAGAAGCAGAGGGAATGAGAAAGGATGTGGGGGCAGGGTGTAGGGAAAAGAGAAACAGTTGGGAAGAAAGGAGGGTGAGCAGACACATCAGGACAGTCAGTGAGGCGTTTCCAGGTCAGCGGATGCTCAGATCGGCTTGTTTTTTTCCTAAGCTCCTGGGAAATCATAGCAAATCTCCACGTTTCACCCACAGGGATGAGATAAGACAGGAGAGCGCAGCTCAGGTATCATTAGGACTAGTAGCCAATTAAAAGGCAAAATTCCTCAACAGTTAGCAAGTTTCATAGGAAGAACTATTATAATCTGGCTTTTAAGCTTTTACCTTACGCTGAATAAATGTAAGGTAAAAAAGCAGAAATAATAGAAGAATATGCTAAGTAATAGAGATAAGGTCAAACCACAAAATTCTGTGTAATGGTAAAGAATTTAGCTTTGCTTTCCCCTGAACAAAGATTTTGATCCAAGTTCGCATACAGTGTCAAGTGATCTAAAACTGGAAAGAATGGTGAAAAAGCCTTGTGCCTAGAACTTAAAGTGATTTCAGTCTGGTCCTATAGCCAGCTGGGGGCTTCTGAAGGATGACGGGTAGAATAACACCTCATACTACACAGCCTTGGTGCAGGCCAGGCAGCAGAGGATGTGTGTGCCTCACAGAACCTGTGCACTGTTCAAACACACTGTTTCCTTCCCTGCACTCTTGTATCATGAAACATTAAGACATCACCACAGCTGGAGCAAAGTAAAGGACTCACCTGGTCACTGACCACTGATAAACCATAACCAAGTTAACACATATTTATTTATGTGGGTAAGCTGTTAAGAAGTAAAAATACATTGTTTTAGATGTTCTAAAGTTTGAGGTCATAAAACATAAATTGCTTTTGATAAATGTTATTTTTCTTTTAACCTAAAAAATTCATGAGGAGATATCTCATGTTCATGGATAGACGTTCAACTCAGTTTTCACCAATGTGATGATCTATAAATCCAACGTAGTCCCAGTAAAAATCCCAGCAGGATCTTTTAAAAACAGACAAACTTATCCTGAACTTGAATCCCTACAGAGAAGGGAAAGCCTGAGAGCAGACCACAGGAAGTGAAGTGGAGTGAAGGCTGAAGGCTCAACTTTAAGGTTCATAAAGCTGCAGGAATCAGGACAGCAAGGCATTGACTATGTCAACAGAAAAGGATGGAAAGCCCAGAACAGACCCGCACACCTCCACTTGACCCGCATACCTCCTCCTGACCCCCACACCTCCATCTGACCCCACACCTCCACCTGACCTCCACACCTCCACCTGACCCCCACACCTCCACCTGACCCCCACACCTACATCTGACCCCCACACCTACACCTGATCTCCACACCTCCACCTGACCCCAACACACCTACACCTGACCCACACACCTACACCTGACCCACACACCTACACCTGACCCACACACCTACACCTGACCCACACACCTCACACCTCCACCTGACCTCCACACCTCCACCTGACCCCCACACCTCCACCTGACCCCCACACCTACACCTGACCCACACACCTACACCTGACCCACACACCTACACCTGACCCACACACCTACACCTGACCCACACACCTACACCTGACTGAACGTTGAGGAGGAAAGAAATCAAGGCAATCCAATGGCGAGAAGAGCATTCTTAAGAAGCCGTGTGCTGGAATATGCACAGATACACTACCAAAGAAGATATATGGATAGAAAATAAGCACATGACAATACATTCGATGTGAAACACTATGAGAAACTTACATATTCAAATGAGACCCTATGATATATCTCTTGGAATGGCCAAAATCTAAGACACTGACATTAAATGCTGGTATAGATGCTGAGCAACAGGACTCTTCATTGGATGTGGGAGGAATGCGAAATGATACAGCCACTGTGGAAGACAGCTGGGAGTTTCTTATGAAATCAAGCATGCTGTTACTGTAGGATTCCACAATCACATCCTAAAGCTTGTGTCTTAACAAAACGCTGCATGTGCAATTTTGTTTATAGCTGCTTTACTCCCAATTGCCAAAACATGAAAACAACCATCAAGTGGGTGAATGCCTAAATAAGTCTAGTCCATTGAGACACATGAAGATTGCCCAGCACTGAAGAGAAACGAGCTCTCAGGGTACAAGAAGGCACAGGGCAAGGGAAACTGCCTGTTTCCAGCTCCACAGAAACAGTAAGATCAGCAGTTGATCAAAAGCAGGTGGCTGGGAAGGATGGTCTGGGGAGCACAAAGGATGTTCGGGGGTGGGGTGGGGGGTGGGTACGCCATCCTGTATGCAGTATAGTGGCAGACAATGTGGATCAGGCTGAGATTTTGCCAACAGTGAGCTGGGCAGGAAAGCACTGTACAAGCTGGACCAATAGTTAACTCTCGTGTTTTTGGGGCTTCTGCCTTAGGACGGAAAGGCTAGAGATAGAAAAAGAGAACCTTTTCCTTATTCCAGTTTCATGACCTCAAGGGGAATTCACACTACTGAATCCACCTAAAATTTTGGAGTGAAGGTTGGGGTGTGGATTGACCCACTTTGAAAAATATGAAAAAGTTAAACACACACACAATCACAACCACACTCAGATACACACAATCTCCCCGCTTTTCTCCATACACAAATGAAATGCCATAAAAGAATTGCTTCTTTCCCAAATGAAGCCTTCTCTACCACTAAGAAATTGCAATGAGGCTGATAGGCTTTTCCTCACCTGGTTAACAGATACAAAAGACAGGTATTTATGGGCAGCAGGCATAGCAGGAGAATAAGTAGAAGCAAATACAGGTTCCTATAGGGCAAAGCAAGAGGATTAGAGGTAAGACTGGAAGATGGACTGGCATGTGGGAGGGGGGAGTGAGCTGGGGAGAAGAGAGGCAAACTATGAATTTTCTAGCAGAGTTAATGTTTTCATTGCTTTTGGTTCTTTCTCAGAACACCCTTCCTTTGAGTGTCAGTGCTGAATGGCACACACCCCACATAGCCCAGCCCGTGCACCTGAGCCAGGGTGGTACGGTAATTAATAAGTTCATGGCAGATTACCGAAATATAAGTATACATGTATCTTTAGTTAGAGATGAGAGCTGGGCCTTTTGCCAACAGTTTAAATACATTTATGTATTACCTATTAAAACATTTAATACATAAATGATTACTTTCTTTATGGCGTTTTCATAATACGACTTAAAAATAGTTTAAGGACACAGGATCAGCTTCCGCACTGGATGAAAGCTGTATATTGCTTAGGAATACAAAAACAAATCAAAACAAAACAAAAACAAACAGGGAAGGCACTGGGCACCATAGATGCGATGAAACTGGAAGACATGTTAACTGCCCTAGGGTCAGTCACCTATGCTTGGGTGAGCAGAGCGAGCCTCTGCCCGTCTAAGTGACTATGAAGCATTACTCCTTCAAAGCTGGGTTTGTTTGTTTGTTTTTCTTATTTCAGATAAGGTTTCCAGAGAACTTCACAAGGAGCCAGACAAAAATTATCGTCACTGTGACACTGTTCAGATGACCTGCACTTACCTGCAGTGCTCCTATGCCATTAAAAAAAATGCTACACAGGACCACTCAGCATGATCAGGATGCTCAGGAAGGTGTCAGCCGCCCTCTATACAAGTGACACGTTTTTCCTATACTATATACACACACACAAATATCCATATAGACATATACACATTTGAGTTTCCCAATAAAAATCCTGGGCTTTCCTTTTCAAAGCCACGGCTCTGAGGGTTCTCTGTAGTGTTCTCTCTCTGCTCTTCTGTCTCCTGGCTGTGTATCCGAGCTTTGCACCCATCAGGGGAACCCACCATGTTTGGTTACAGAAAGACACCTGCGTTAGAGTCAGGCTTACCCAAAGCAGATTAGAAATGGCATTATCATCTGTAAATCCTCCTTCTTCCTACAGGTTAAAACAAATGGGAGACATTGTAGAGGACTGGAGGAGCAGAGTATGCTGGGGTGTCACCATTGCTCTGTGCCCGGGTTCAGTCAGTCAAAAGCATGCACATGCTCACATTCCAGTGCGGTGAACAGCAAGCAATCTCACTCCTCAGGGCAGGACGACACCCGTGAACAGACATCCAACAGCTTGCTTTCCCTGCTGATCCCCCCATCAATCTGCTTTCTCCTCAGCTATGGCAGACAATTCCAGCACGAATGTGGAAGGGGTTGCTTCCTTGGATTTTCAGGACATTTTTTTTTGGGGGGGGTGATATCTGGGATCTCAACCTGAACTGACCTCATTAGAGCAGAAGCAGAAAGGCCGCCCTACCCCCACCTGGGACTCACACAGACACACACCTGAAAACAGCCAGATCTACAGTGGGTTTTTATTTCATGGAGAAAGTCCCAGATACTGGATGGCTGTCTTCAAAAGGACTCGGGAGCCACCTTACATGCTGCAATGCTGACTAGGCCCACACAGGGCTGGGATTTAGTGAGTTGGTGAAAATAAAGAACTGTCATTTTCTAGGAAGAAGATATCTGGAAGGCCACTTCTTCAAGACTTTGTTCTGTTTTCCTTTCTCTTGATGGACATGGAAACAAATCCTGCTCAAGTGCACATGTCCCTTGAAGTGTGGACCTAGTCCGTGCCACCACCTAGTGGCTTTTGGATCCTTATTACTAGGTGCAAATGCCATATCCAGACGCCCCGCTGTTTGGCCGCTCGCCCTGACCTGCACTAACTCAAGTCCAGGAAGCAGGCATGGAGGGCGGTGAGGGAGAGAGGGGGAGAAGGGAGCCGGAGTGACTTCCATGGGAAGGGAGGCAAGCCGGGGGATAACCAGTGCTCTCAAGAGTCAATTCATTAATCTTGATATTTGAGGAGTGTAATTAGAAAGCGAACAACTGCTCCCTGGGGCTGAAATCTGAGAACAAAAAGGAAAACTCTTACTTCCTTCAAAGCTATTCATGAACCCAAATAAGACTATATTATCACATAGGACCCCAAATGAGACATGGGTGAGAGCACCCCGCTTTCTTTTCTTTGGGGACAACTCCTTTGACAGAGAAAATGGATACAGATTTTCGAGGCATTTATTAATTTTGTTGTTGTTGCTTTGACATAGGGAACATTCTGTAGCCTGTGCTGTCCTGAAACTTACTAGGTAGCCTAGGCTGGCCTCGAACACACAGAAATCCCCCTGTCTCAGTCTCCTGAGTGCTAGAATTATAAGTATCTGCCACTATGCCCATCCCATCCCCTAGTGTCTTTTTTTTTTTTTTTAAATCTTTTTTTGTGCATAGGAGTGTTTTAACTGCATGTATGTCTGGGCACCGAGCACATGCCTGGTGCCCACAGAAGCCAGAAAATGGTGTCATATCTCCTGGAACTAGAGTTTCAGGCAGTTGTGAGCCCTCGTGTGGGTGCTGGGAATTGAATCTGGATCCTCTGGAAGAGCAGCCAGTGATCTTAACTATTGAGTCACCCCCCACACCCGGCCCTGCTAGTGTCTTTTCTAGGGTCTTACTAGATTCTCAAAGTTTTAAATTATCAATATGGCATTAATAGAAATGGAAATTTACTTTATTTCTGTGGTGTGTGTGTGTGTGTGTGTGTGTGTGTGTGTGTGTGTGTGCACATGTGTGCACATACAGAGGCCAGAGGTCAATGCTGGGTGTCTTTCTCCAGTGTTTTCCACCTTTTCCGACAGTGTCAATCACTGAACCCGAAGCTTGATGATTTCTAGACTAGCTGGCCAGCAGGTATGACGGCATGACACGCACTCACCAGACCTGCCTTTTATGTGAGTGCTGTGGATCCATAATCAGGTCCTCGTGCTTAGGTGACAAGCGTGTTACTGACTGTGCCAACTCTCCAGCCCCTACTTTCCTTATTTTTTTCTGAAACAGTGTCTCCCTCTGTAGCCAAAGCTGGCCTGAAACTCACTATGGAGCTTAGGTTAGTCTTGAACTCAAAGCAAGCCTCCTGTCGCAGCCTCCAGAGTGGAAGCGCTGGGACTATAGGTATGTGTCACCATGCTGGGGTATGTTCTTTTCTTAAGGTGGCTGCTGGAACACTTAAATTCCCCACATGCCCTCCACGACATGCTTCCTGGCCAGGACTGCATGGATCTTCATGGGAGAGATGGGCGTGACTTACTGAGACCTCCCTCACGTCTGCCCCTTCTATGTTCGCACAGCTGCAACCCGTGTCTGTGTACCAAATACCATGACGGAGAAAATGTTCGGTAACACAAATGTGTGCTGTTTGAAGGATTCAGGAGCTGGGGTTCCAGCTGTTTTGTGCCTGGGTGTAAGAACGGATGGTGGCAGTACCTGCCCTCCTCCAGCCAGCCACGGGCAAGTCTAATCTAGCTTAAGGACTAGGCTCTTGTCTGCATGTGCACGTCACCAACGTCTCCTTCTCTTCTCCGGGGTGGCACTCAGACAGGCTCCTGGAGTAACTTTCCAAGCACGCCTAGGTGGGCATCTCAAGAAACACCAGATGTAAGACACTTTGCCTACGTCATCTGAGCGCAGTGAAATAGTGGACTTAGGTAGACTGGCAGCCCTGGGGAAGAAATGAACCCGCGCCTTGTCAGAGGCAAACCACTTGACCTTAACAGAACTTGAGACTTCCCCATGTGAAGGATGCGAGTCCAAAATAGACTGGCTTATTTTAACTTCAAAGAGCTTATTGTCTAGGCCAAAGTGAACTGGGCCACTGAGGAGCCTAGGAACAGTGAGTTCCCCACGGCTGCAGAAGCCCAATGAGCCCAAGGTGGCTCTGCACATGCCAGTGTAGCCTGGGCCTAGAGTCCTGTCTGCTCTTTCCAGCGCCCGGTTTTCTATCCCAAGAGTGGGTGCAGGGGCAGCCTGAGTCTCTCACCTGTAAGGACATTCTTCTGGGCAGTTCGGACCCATCCTCTACCCACATGTTCTGGAAATAACAGGAGCCCTCACTCTCCTAAGTAGATGACGAACTTCTGCCCTGTCCAAGGGGAATCTGTCTCACTCTGAGCTTCATTTTTATCTTCACCTAACTGTGGGTGAAACTTTCAAAGTGACCGCACTGGGAAGTGACGTCATGTACAGTTAATAGCTCTGCCATGCAGGCATATGCGGAAGTCATTTTTGGACCAATCACTTCAAGATTCTCTTTCTATGGTATCTGGGGTGGAACACAGGGCCTTGTACATACTAGGCCAAGCACTTGACCACTGAGCCACATCCCAGCCCCAAGATTCATTAAAAAAAGATGTGGCCCAGGGAATACATTATTTGAGGGACCTGGTATTTTTTTTAAACTTGAAATCTCAATTTTACATATATATTTAATATGTAGGTATAGTTAAAGCCACTATAAATGGCTGACAATGATATGTCTTTTGGGATCATCTTCATTACCTTGTATATCTCAAGCTAAATAATCCAAATATATTTTATACCTGAGAACACACATGGCTAGGAACTAAATGTCCTCAGTCTTTACCTTTAACAACATGTATGTCTCAAAAAAGAGAACTCCAATTGCCATTCCAGTAGCACCTGTGTGGACACAGAAGTACTGTGTTGTGTGTTCTGGGACCTCACTTCACTATCCTGTGGGCACACTCATTTTCATGTATGTTTTTAATATGCAGAGGTCATATTCAGAATTTTTCTCACTGCTACTACTATTTATTTACTTGTTTGTTTATTTGTTTATTTTCTTGTTTATTTGTATTTGTGAGATGGGCTTTTACTATGCTGCCTTGGCTACTCTCAAATTTCTGGGGCCCAAATAATTCATCTGATTCGACCTGTGAAATCACTGGATAGGCACGAGCCAGCATACCTGGCTTCAGATGGCTCTCTTAGGGGCCACCATGATCCTCTAGTTGAACCTTACTGTGTGTGTGTGTGCACGCGCGCGTGTGAGTGTGCGTGTGCGTGTGTTTTCTGTCTGAACACTTTAGAAGATTCTGGAAGCTGGGTAGTTGGGTGTGGCTCAGGTGAATCACTCTGCCTCAGCCAGCAAGCACACTTGTGTTCTCGGAGTCAGCGGGCAAGGGCATCGTGGCTGAAGCACGGGGTACCTGGCCAAGGCTGACGATCACTACATTTGTGATTCAAAAAGTCATTGCTATGCCCACATAGGAAATGCTTGCTCATGCAAACTAATTTAACTGAAATTCATATATAGGTCCTCAACAAAAGCCATACCTCATCATCATGACACAGGCTTAAGATGAGGCAGCCAGTCCTCATGGACCACAATTAGGCTCTCAGTTTTCATAATTAGGTCTTAAATCTCTGCATAAGAAATTTAAGTCCATGTTTGATATGTAGCTTATAAACTGTGGTGAGCTGTTGTCTCATTTGAAAGACTTCAATCACATTCTAACACCAGACTTCATTTAAGATCTAACTGTGAACACATTTGGAAACTGAGGCACTTGCTTGCTGAGGCAACTGTGTGGTGCTGGTACCAATCCTTGGCCTCAAGCCTTGACTCATGGTCAGTTTTAGCAGCTTTGTGACAAACCGTGTCTCCTAAGGGCAAGGAAGCGCCAGTGCTCTGCAGAGCAGGGGTCATTAAGCCACGTACACTTATTCCCAAGACACACAAGTGTGGCATTAGTGAGGCGGACACGGTACCTTCTTCTTCAGGGACTGCTCCACCTCCTGGATGTGCAGGCTGCTGCTGGCTTTGCCATATTCCTGCTTCCGAATCAGTCTGTTCTTCCAGTCCTCCTCGCCACTCTTCTTCAACAGCGCCAGCCTGGAAGGAAGATACACCAGTGGAGAATTCAGCACCACACTCTCAGAACCTACAAGAACCTCTTTTCCAAGACGATTCTAAAGATGTTTTAGTTGGTTGGAAAGAAAAGCTGAAAACAGACTTGTCAGATAAAAGATGCTCCATCATCCCAGGAAGGAAACCTACAACTCTACTTTCCTCTTGCCCTGGTGCTGAGAGCTAGGGAGGAGAGGAAAAGAACTCTCCCCAGTGAAATGTCTTCTAGTGACCCCTTCTGGCCACTGGGTGAAATAACACTTAAAGATGAACGCGGCAGTTCTTCGCAGTAAACACTGCTGAAAAGGACTTAAAAACATAAAGAACAGGAGTGTGTAACAGCAGAGGTTATTCTCAACAAAATAAATTATACTCATGTATGGAAATTTCATAATGAAACCCTGCTTGGTACACTAGACATACACTAATTAAAAACAGAAAGATACGGCATCTTGGTATCATACTAAAGGTAAACTATGAGGTCGTCACTCTCTTCTAGTCTCAGCCCTGGTCTTTCCCCCATAGATTAACCCTGTCTTTACAGTGTATCCTTACACAAAAATGACCTTCTAAAAACCCATTTAAGTAGTTATTAGTTCAACTTTCTCCAAGGGGAAAAAAATACCCCCACCCCCCAAAAAAATCTCCTTAATGGAGACTTTGACCAGCACATTTAGCTCAGGCTCTACAAGACTTTATCTAAAGGTGCTTGCACATTTGGTGCTCTCTGAAAAGCCAGTTTCCAGAACAAGAGGCTGTTTTCGACAGCTATGCTATCCCGAAGGAAAACATCTCAGCCATTTCAGTTCCATAGAGTGGGACAGACAAGAGGCTGTTTTCGACAGCTATGCTATCCCGAAGGAAAACATCTCAGCCATTTCAGTTCCATAGAGTGGGACAGACAAGAGGACAGACAGGGTCTCGGAGACCCCCTGAGGCTGGTGTTCAAACAACTTAAGGATCGGGGGGAAACTAGGAAATGAGGTGCCGAGACCCCATTCCCTTGTGCGTTCTGACAGGATATGCCTTTGACCACAATACCTGACCCACAACACTGGCTGCCAGGCAGCCCATCAGCTGCAGTCTGGGTTTGGACATTGTTGTGGCTTGGATATGAAATGCCCCTACAGGCTCATGTGCTTGAACACCTGGTCCTCAGCTGCTAGTGCTGTGTTGAGGAGGCTGTGGAATATTTAGGCTATGGGCTTAGCCGTAGGGGTGGGGCTTGAGGTTTATAGCCTGACCCCAGTACTGGCTTAAGCTCTCTGCTTCTTCTAAAACATGAGCAAGCTCTGCCACCAGCTCTTGCTGCCATAGATGGTGGCTCCCTCCACCATGTCTTCCCCACCACGGTGAACTCTGACCCCTGCTCTGCCCAGTTGCTACTCGTCATGTATTTGGTCCCACCAGTGAGAACAGTGGTTAGTACAGCCCTTCTCATGTCCACTGAGGCACATCACTCTCCCTGCCCTGTTTGTCAGGCGTGAACTGGACATGGGGCTCTCCAAGGCCCCAAGTGCGAAATTTCCTGATTCTATTCAGTATCTGTATTGGAGGTAGGATGCCTTACACTCCGTGATAAAAGCTTATTCCCTCATTTGTTGGTGGTTCTTGGATACAATCCAGGGCCTCAAACATGCTAGGCAAGTGCTCTGCTGCTGAACTGCATATGATAAAGGAGCTTTTGCTAAGCAAATAAGGAACCAAATTCTATATTAAACAAGAATCCATTCTACTTACAAATGTATGCAGAATCATCTTTTATACTTTCCATCCTTCTATCACATAATGTAAATGGGCTCTGAACAACTTCCTAAAGGACACAGAACTTTGAACTTTGGGTCCAGCCCCTCCTCAACCTCTTCCTCCTTTTCTAATCTCTCTGTCTTATGTGGCAGCAGATAAGACCACAAAACGGCCCATTCTATAAACTCACATGAGCTGTCCTCAACCCAATGCAGGCTCACGAAGCTTAAGCCACCATTTAGCCTTAACTTCTATAGTTCTACAACACTAACATGGCTACTTCATGTATTAGAACACAAAATCTAAATTCTTTCATATGTTTTAATTTCAGTTCATATTAAATAATGACTATTATTTATCCTATCCCAATTACTTTGAATGTGCCCATTCTATTGCAATAAGAAAAAGAATTTCAAAAAGTCAAATGATTAAAAAGAAATAATCACGACTGTGAGAGCTGAAAGCATCAGGAAATAAGGCCTCCAGCTAGTGGACACGCCAGGCCTTCGCTCCCCCAAAGAGGGATACGTCCGAGCCATCATCTGGAGGGACATCCCACTGTCACTCACCCTGCAAACTGCTCTCAGAACCAGCTACTCCCTCGCTTTCCTTTGGACTCAGCGCAGGCATTCTTGGCCTTCACCTCAATCAGACTGGATTCTAAATGACTTATAGAGTGCAAACCCTCGACCTCAGAGGCAGAGACTGTTAAAGATGATGAGGCCAGGAAACAGCTTCTCAACAGAAGGACAGTTCCCCTGGGGCTGCTCTGAGGGACAGGAGGCTAATTCAGAAAAAGCAAACTGTGGCATCTACAGTCACTCGGCTGCCTTCCTTATGCTCCCCTGAAGTGCACAGACATCTTCAAGAAACTGCATTTTGTTCTCATCACACAGAGTAGGAATCCAGGTGCAGACAGGTCAAGGGTCCTCTGAGCCAGGGACTCCTGCCTGTTGGTGGGAGAGGAGGTGTGATTCCAAATCCTGCCTCTCAAAGTCCCAGTTATTTCCTCCCATGAGAAGTGGAGCTGAGCAGACACACAGTGAGTATCTCTGTCAGGAAGAGCAGACCTTTTCCAGTTTCCCTGTGATGTTCTCTCAGTCCTTTGCAGGATGGATGACTTCAGAGAAACATTCCCCTCTAAAGCCCTGAAAGCTTGCTTCTCAATATGCTGGCTCCTTTAACTTCCAAAGACTCCAGAGTAACCAAAATAATATGGGAGAAACTGCTTCAGTTGAGCCCATGTGGTACTTGGCCCAGTCCTCACTTCCACAGTACAAATGATGAATAACTTCATAATAACACACAGTGGATCTGAGTGCATTATCCTGTCCCTTCTGATTTCCTATGTGGTGTTCAACAAGCTGTGGAGGGTGGCAGATCTTTCTAGTCTTGTTCTCTACTCTGGCAGTCTTGTAGCCCTTCATCACCATTGCAGAGGGCTAAGGTCTGGGTCAACACATGACATAAATCCCCCCTGTGCAATGCCCACGATTGTCAGCGCTTTTAACATCTGCCAAGTCTGAGGGCTATTTGTGGGCTGTGATGTGGAGAGCTGGGGCATCTGCTTAGTCTGAGGCTCCATACCCAGTGAGTGGCATAGTATTAGCCTGCTAACACACTGGCCTGGCCCAGGGCCAATGGGACATGTGCTTACCAGGCTGCTGGGGGAGTGTCTATGGCTCTTGCCACAGCCCATGCTCCTCAGCAGGAATTCTGGCTTGAGAGCCTGCTGGATGAGGACAAGTTTTTCCAGGCTCATAACAGCGATGGGTCAAGCAAGGGGCAGGCAGACCACGTGCCCCTAATGTCAACTAAGGTATTTATATTTCCTCTTTAGACATTTCCTTTATTTCAGAGAAAGGGAGGCACCCATGGACTTAAGCTGAACTGAGCAGCACTGATGAGTAATTGCATTAGATCCTGGTCTTAACTAATGAGAAACTTGGAAGAATTAATTATTAATAATAAGCTTTTTGTCTGCATTTGGTTTTTATCTGGTGCTGAAGACTGAACCCAGGACCTTGTAAAACCAAGCAAGAGCTCCACACCGTGCCCTGGCTCCACCCCCTGTTATGTTTTCTTTTTCCTTTCTTCATTCCTTTCTCTTTCTTTCTTTTCTTCTGGCGTTATGTAGTGTGTGTGTGTGAGTGAGCCTGGGGTCTGCCTACCTGGTTTCACCCATGAGCACTGGGGGCGCAGATGTGTGCCCCTGCGCACAGCCTTCCACATTCATGCCAGGGATTCAAACTCAGTTCCTTAGACTTGAGCAATAAGCACTTTACCTACTGAGCCAGCTACTGAACCACTTGCTTTTTATTTATTGAATTTCTCAGTGCTGAAGACTGCAGCTGGAATCTTGTAAATGCTAAGCATGCACTCTACACTGAGCCAGACTTCCAGTCCTTCTTATCTAGTAAGTGGAAGACTGCCATAGTTTGAGTACAGTGTGCCTCGTCTGTTACTATGGTGGTATCCTGAGCAGACCTTCAGGGAGTGAAGAGATACTTAAAGGAGATTAACGTCTTTTTCCTGGGAGTGAGTTTATGCTCTGGACTCCAGATCAGTTATGAGTGAGCGGCCTGCAAAGCACGGTCACCTCAGTTTTGTGGCCCTCTGCATAGGTCTTTCCCCTCTGGAAAGCTTAGATATGAAGTGTCCTTCAAAAGGCCCAATAGCAGGAGTCAATCCTTGAGAGTTGGTGGGACCACTAGGGGTCAGCCTCCCTCAGTGGATGAATTACTCACCTGATGGACTCAGGATTTAATAGCATTTTGGGGAGGTGGTAGAAATTTCTAGAGGTATGTGGGTCCTCTAGTGGGAGAAAGTAGTCCCTGGCACTGTTCCGGGGCAGGGGCACTGTTTTGTTTCTAGCCCTTTCCCGCTGGCTTTCTGCCTCCTGGGTGCCCAGGAGCATCAGGGCTAGCCAACAAGGAACTGAAGTCTTTGAGACAGCTGACATAGTCTCTTCTCCTTCAAACCAAGCTTCCTAGGTAGTTGTCACAGAGAGGAAAGGTCTGACTGACTCAGCCTGACCTTCCCCCTTGCTCTAAAATGTCACAAGGTCCTTTACCTCGTGTGAATGCCAATGGTAGCCTTTGATTTTCCAGAACTGCGAGCCAAAGTATATTCTTTTGTTTCTCAAATTACCCAGCCCCAGATATTTCCTGTAGCATCAGAACTGATAGGCTGAGTGAGGGACAGACAAGTAAACAGAAGCGAGACCTCTCTCTATAGTTACAGCAATCCGAGGGCTCACTGGTAGCTGAACTCTTCCAGCTCAAAGTCAGAACCCAGAGTTTGTTGGGGAGACATGGACACAGGCTGTGTGGGGTACAGAGGAGCAATTGAGAGGCATGCACACAGGGTTAACCCCTAAGGCAGATCTCTCTTTGTCTCTGTCTCTCCCTGCTCCCTTGCCCCCTTGATTTGGGGCAGATTCTCCAATATTTGCAGGAGCTGACTGACTCAGTCTGCACAGACCTCCTGTGGAGACAGGGTGGATCTGCTCGCCTTACGGTCATCTCCTCCCCAGAGTGAAAAAGCACAAATATGGTGGAGTCAGTGATGATGGAAACACGATTTCCAAAGGCCCGATGGACTTTGCAAGCCTTCTTCACCTCTAATTCACCTCCAAATTATAGAAGTATTTGGTTTGTAGTGCTTTTTCAAAAAATTCCAAAAAAAGGGGCAGTTTGATCTCAAATCATGTAGACAGTGATACAATGGTGGCTTATTAATCCACCAGAAGAAGCATCCTAGGTTTCGTTCTGGTTCTTGTTCAAACTGGACATTCTAGACACTGAAAGTGCTCTTCTCATTGATGTAACAAAAATACTGACAGAAGCAACTTAGAGGAGGCTTGCTTTTGGCTGACGGTGTGAGACAGTAACAAGCCAGCGTGGTGGGGAAGATGGGACAGAGTTCATGGAAGTGGGAATGTGTGGCCGGGGCTCCTCACATCTCAGCAGACCAGGACAGAGATGGGACTGCATCCCCCAGACTGCATACACAGCTGGGCTGCAACCCCCAAGGTCCCTTGACCAATGAATGACTCACCTCCGTCAGTCACGCCTCTTGTCCCAGCTGTTTGACAATTCCTACTAGTCACTAGCTGGGGACCAAGTGCCCATACGGAGGCACTTCAGATTCAAACCCTAACATTTCACGTTAAAAAGATGAAGGAAGTAAAGGGACTTGGGCACGTGTTTCATTAAATATCAAACATATTCTTTAGAACATGAGCACAGGACTAGCAAGATGGCTCAGTGGGTAAAGGTGCCTGTGCCAAGCTTGACGACCCGAGTTTTATCCTTAGCACCAACATGGCGGAAGGAGAGAACCAACTCAACATGTTGTCCTCTGACCTCCCTCCACACACACTCCACACTCATGCTCTTCTCTCTCTCTCTCTCTCTCTCTCTCTCTCTCTCTCTCTCTCACACACACACACACACACACACACACACACACACA